>VZTO01003684.1:0-91330 GCA_013400615.1 Syrrhaptes paradoxus
TAGGGTGATGCTGGCCATGTGCACGGGGTGATGCTGCCAGTGTTCACAGGGCAACAGTGGCAGCGTTGGCAGGGCAATGCTGGCAGTGTTCACAGGGCAATGCTGGCAGTGTTTTCAGGGCGTTGCTGGCAGTGTTTGCAGGGCTGTGTTGGTTGTGTTTAGAGGGTGATGCTGGCCATGTTTGCAGGGCAATGCTGGCAGCATGCAGGGCGATGCTGGCCGTGTTTGCCAGCAAGGTAGGGCTTATTCCTGGAGAGGTGCCAGACAGAGCCACTTCTCAACACACCCCAGCCCTGCCTGAGAGTTCTGCTAACCACACAAGATTTACTGTGATCCCAGCGGCCCCCAGCGGCCCACACCACTCCATAATAGACCCATCAAGGGCATTGTCATGCTGCACAAGCCCAACAGGTGCCCTAACGGCTCCCACACAATGCCTCACCCTCCAAAGCCAAGCGTGTCCAGCGGGACAAAGGAAGCCTGGACTCCCAGCACGAGCCGAGCCACCCACATGGGATAGATGTGGCCTCGGCTGGCGGAGGGGCAGCCCAGCAGCCTGCCCCACACGGAGTCTCTGGGGGATGCTGGGCAGCCAGAGGTCATGGCTGCTCTGCTCCCGGCACAACTCCAGCTGGGTCTTGTGACCACTGCTCCCAAACCAGCTGTGGTTTAGTGATGATGTAGGTGGGAGGAAGGTTTCAAAGCACAGCCCTGGTCCAAGGGAAGCCAGATTCTGCATCTGGCAATGCATCTGGGCAGGTGAGTTTGTACAGGCACCATGCATACATGCTGTTGCCTGTGTTTTAAACACTTACGCTCTGCATCAGTGCCTGGTCCTGTCCTAAGCAGGGCTGAGCACTGCTGTGGACTAGCGATAACCATGGCCCGGGTCAGAGCACAGCCTAAATGCGGTAGGAAGCATGGGCTGGGACATGCCGCCTCCTCCCCTGTGCACTGAAGAGCAGGGTGCAGCAGTGCAGCATGGCTGCCTTGATGCCCTGGCGTGCTGGAAGGTGTGAACAGCTGCCAGAGGCTCTGGCCAGGACCCAGTGCCAGCCCGCAGCTTGGGAGAGCTAACTGGGGCGGGCTGCGGCCCATCCTGGGGTGGGTGGAAATGCTCGGATGCTGCCCTGGGGAGCTTGGCTTAAAACAGGCAACAATTTTTGTTTGAAGCTTTGTAGCTGCTTCGCATCTCTTTGCACGACAGTTCTGGCGCATACCCTGGAATCCTTCCCTGGATCTTCCCATGAAAACTCTCCTCCTGCAAAAAAGCTTCTGCTTCATTTTAACCAAACCCAGAGCCCATCAGACGATCCAGATGGTCTCTCTCTCTATCAAGCAGTTTGGCCCAAATCCCGGTGGCAGACGGCGGGACCAGGCCTCCCCTGATTAAGAAAAGTTTGGGGTTTGTTTTTCTCCCTGCTCCTCATCCGTATTCAGAGGCACCCTGGGACCTTCCTGGGCAGCTGTTGTCCCCAAAGCCCACACCAGCCCATACAGGACACCTGGGACTGGAGATGGTCCAAGTTCACTGGAGGCTGAGGGGTGGGAGGGGGGGTCTCGGTGCACAGCCTGTCCCTCCACCCCGCTGTCCTGCCTCCCTGGGCTCACCTGGCCCTCGCTGTGCTGCAGCCCTGGAAGGGGGCTGCTTTTGCAACCAGAGCAGCTGCTGCAGAGGGGTTGGCCACGGCCAGCAGCCCAGCTCAGTGGGATGCTCCGTGGTACTGGGGGATGGGGCGCTGGCTGCGTGGCAGGCGATGCCAAGAAGCTCGCCAGAGTTTTGGTATCCACAAGACAAAAGGCAGGCATTTTCCTGAAATGGGGTCTACAGTGTCCCAGAGCTGTACTCCCACTGAAACTGGGGCAGGCGATGGTGGTCTCCAGGCACATCCCACCAGCCGGTCCCTTTCCCAAGACCACTGCTCTGACTGTAAAGCAACAGGGTGTTGCTGCAGCTGGACACAGAGATGGACTGAACCTATTTATTCTTCAGATCACAAGGATTTGTCTGGGGCAAGTGCCTGCATAAAGGAGGGAACTAAATCCCTCACCCTGCTGCAGCCTTCCCACCAGCACCAGAGGTAAAGGGCAGGTGAGGAAGAACAGACTCTGCTCTGCTGGCCAAGGGGTGAGTGAGAGTTTGGGGGAGGGGGGGAAGGGGCTCACCATTAGCAGCCAGCTTTAGGGAACACTGAGCTGCTCGTGAACAACTTTCACCCCCCAATATTCAGCCGAGGTGTTCGGCACAGAGCCCCTTTGGGTGCTATTGCCACCAGAGTCCCCCTCGGAGCCCCAGGGTGGCTGCGGGGCCACCTCTGCTGAAGCCATGCCAACAAGGGGTCAGCTCCCGGAGTCCTGGGAAGCAGCTCGTCTTCCTCGCTGTCAGGACTGCTGGGTAGCAACGAGGAACAAACCCCTTTCATCCATCTCAGGCACAGCTTCCTCCCGGGATTGGGGCCAGAGGAAGGAGATGTCACAAAAATGCAGACAGATGATGGGAGCCGGCATTCGGGATGGGAAAGGGCTGCTGATCTGGGCCAAGCCAGTGCAACCCTGTGTATGTATGAGGTGGCCTCACTGGAGCAAGACCCCATGCAGACACCTCCCTCTTACCCTGATTAAGGAGCTTGTGGAGCTCCATACACAGAGGGCATTGATTTAAGAGGTACTGCTGCCCCTGGGACCTGACACTGTCCCTGCAAATATCCTGCTGGTTGGGGGAATGAGTGTGTGGTGGGGTGTCTGTGCTCACAAGCCTCTCCTCCTGCTGCTGGAGTGATGCAACAGGCTCCCACCTCTCCTCCTTCCATGGGTTTCCTCTCCAAGGAGAACATTTGCAGCAGTTGCTGCCAGCAGGCAGGGCTCTGCTGGGCATCTCAAAATGCCTGTTGTTTTTCTCAAGCACTCAGCTCTTGGAGCCACGAGGTTACACGTTTTGGGTGTCACTAATAAGACAGCTGACCAGCCCTTGCAGTTACACCCTCCTGCTTTGCATTTGCAGACCTCAGGGAAGAAAATGGAAGGTAACAAAATGAATGCAACGCTCACATTTCTGAGTTGTCAACCATCTGGGGCCAAGCTCACGGGATTTCTTGGCTTCACTCTTTTTTCTTCTGCACAGAAATAGGTATATTTTGCCTCATTCTTCCAGGTGGATTAGCCACAAAGACATCTTGGTGTCTTTGACATTAAGATGTTCCCTTAGTGGGGAAGGACATAGCCAACATCACAGGCACGACTTTAGCACTTGCTGTCTGTGTGTGGGGCAGAGAGCAAAGTGGAGATGCATCCCCAAGTGCCCCCTGCGTGCTGGAGAGCTTGGCCTCAGGGTTCCTGTGAGACGACCAGGTACCATCCTGGCCGACCAGTGCCAGCCCACTGCGTGGTCCCTGCAGGCTGCCGGGTCCCTGTGCCTCACCCGGGTTCTGGATGGTAGGGATGGGGCTCCGGCTGACAGATGGGAGGCAGGCCAGGGGCGCCTGGAGCACACTGGGGGATGTGAAAGCTTTTGGCACCCTCTGAGGAGAGGGTGGGATGCTCATCCTTCGGCCACTCGGTTCGCAGGCTGTCTCTCCGGTCTCTGCCAGCCTCCGGGGTGCCCTGGCCCACACACCCCCCACTCGCCTGCCTGCGCCCCGGCACCCCACAGCCATCTCACGGGGGGGGGGGTTGGCTGCCCCACGGGCCAACCCTGCTGTCCCGGGCGGGCGGCCCAGCCCGGAGCCCACCTTGCTGCACGGCCGGGGTGATGCGGAGCCTCGACGCCTCCAGGTGCCGGTGCCCTGCTCGGCCGGTACCGCTCCTAACCCTGTCGGTGCCGGGGGCGCAAAGAGGGGCGGTGGCGGCAGGGAGGGGGCTGTGGGGGGGGGGCGTCGGGGCGGGCAGGGCGGGAGGGAGGAGCCAGCGGCGGGGCTGTGCCGGGACTGCGGGATGGGGCGGCAGTGAGGGCGGGCGGGCGGCTGTGTGCGGAGGGGGTTCAGTCCCGGAGCTGTGTGGTGCCGAGCCGAGCCAAGCCGAGCCGAACCTAACCCCGCTCCCGGTGATGCGCAGTGGCCCCGCCGCCTGACCCAGCTGCCATGGCGGCCCCCGGGGGCGCGGCGGGGGTCCCGACGGGGCTGCGGGCCGCCGTCTGGCTGCTGGCGTGCGCCGCGCTGTGCCGGGGCCCCGTCGCTGCCGCCTGCCCACCGCCCTGCGCCTGCAGCGGCACCACGGTGGACTGCCACGGTTCGGCCCTGCGCGCCGTGCCCAAGAGCATCCCCCGCGGCACCGAGCGCCTGTGAGTACCGCCGGGCTTTGTCCGGGAGCGGCGGGCGCGGGTGGGCTTGGAACGGCCCGTGGCGGGGTGCGGGCGCGTGTGCAAGGGGGGTTGCTTGGGAGGGTGCTTGTCCTGAGGGGTGGGGGGGTGCGTGCGCAAGAGCCCAGCGGGGGGGAAACATGTTTAAGAGCTTGGTGTGTGTGCGGCAGCCCGTCGGGGGATGCGTGTTCAAGAGTCTGTCCGTGGGGGGTGTGTGCAACAGCCTGTCTCGGCGGGTGTGAAAGCGCCCATCCAAGGGGATGCTTGTGTCTGGTGAGGGAAGTACTTGTGTAAGTGCCCGGGGCGGGGGCATGTGCAACAGCCTGCCCCAAAGGTGCGTGTGCAAGAACCTGGTGGGGTGGGGGCCTATGCAGCGTCCCGTTTATCGGGGCTGGGTGTGTAAAAGTGCTAGATGTGTGTGCTAGAACTTGTTGGGTGGGTGTATCTGCAGCCTCCCATCCGGGGGGTGTGTGTGCATCATCCCCCCCCGTGAGGCGGCTGTAAGAGCCCGTCGCGGTGGGGAGCACTGCACGTGCAAGAGCTGCTGGGGCAGGGTGCGTGTGCAACCCTTCATCTGTGGGAGGGATGTGGGAGGGGTCCAGCATGTGCAAGAGCCAGTGTGTACCAGTGTGTGTGCAAGCGTGCAGGGTGGGGTTGGGATCAGAGCTGTGCCTGAGGGGGTGCATTGGTTAAGGGGGGCATTTGCACTGGGGCAGCCCAGAACAGGCTGCAGGTGTGGGGCTGCCTACCTCATGGCACCCACAGGCAGGTGTGTGGCTGCCCCTGCTGCAACCTGTCATGGGGTACCCACACAGCTGGTAGGGGTTGCCTGAGGGTCCCTGCCACCCCGAGCCCCTACACGTGCTGGGCACCCCTTTGCCCCTAGAAAGCCCTCCTGGGAATTCAGCACATGGTGCTAGGATCAGGCCCACTCCCCCATGCTCCCCTTGGGACCCCCTGGTGTGACCAGCCTCTGTCCATGCACACAGCTCACCCAGCCGTGCCAGTCCCTTGTGCCTGCAACTCGCTGCTCATCAAAGCCCCTGCCACACATCCCCAGGGGTGCTGGGGAGTGCCTCTGGGCTGGATCCCCGTAAGGAAAGCTTTTCTCTCACAGTCAGGGTCCAGCTGGCTGTGGGGGTCCTGTGGCACCCACTGAGCTCCCCAAAGCTGGGTGCCCCTTTGCTGCTGTCCCCAGCTGGGCAGGTCTCCCTGCTTGGGTGCTCTGCAGCTGCAGCAGGTCCACTCTCCAGGGAGAGAGGCATGAGCTGACTGTGTCCAACCCACTGCTGGCAGCAGGTTGCTGGCGTGCAGATTGTCCCCAATCCCAGCAGGAGGGCAGGGCTGTCCCCAGCCTCTCCTCTGTGCTCAGGGGCAATGGGTGCCCTGTCCCTGCGGCTGCAGTGGAGCCTGGTGCCACGGTAGCCCCCAACAGCCCCAGCCGTGAGCCTGGGCTGCCCTGACATACCCCTTGCACTGCGGGGCTGTGTCAGTCAGGCTGCCACCTCTTTGGGCAGCAGAGCTGCAGGGTGCATCCTGAGACAGCCACATGGACAGGGTTCCTCTGGCCCCCGTGCTGTGCTGCCTCTGGTTACCTGGAGCGTGAATGTGCCCTTTGCCTGCTGCTGGGGAGAGACCCTGCAGGCAGGGGCTGCAGGCAGCCCAGCAGCCGCCGCCACTGCACCCAGCAGGCAGTGCTGGCAGCTCTGCAGGACACTGCTTTAGTGGAGTTTTCTCTTCTCCCTCTGTAATTATCCTCACACAAACGATTGTTACCCAGTAGAGCAACCATCCTGCTGTGAGCTGCAGCCCCATAGAGTTGGTTTGTGAGCTCTGAGACAGGATCTCCCTTGCCTCCGTGCCCAGGGTGGGGGGAAGGTCTGCACACAGCCTGCACCAGCCCTTTCTACCCCTTGGGGAGCTCCGTGGGCTCCGCAGCACTGTTCTCCACACACCAGGGTGCGGGGTGCTGGGGGAGTGTGGGCAGCGAGCCCCCACCTCTGCCCATGGGGCAGGTGCTAGGCTCCGCTCAGACGAGACAGTGCTGGAGTGGGCAGATGGAGGATGCCCCTGGGGGGTGTCTTGCTCCTGTCCCACAGGGCATCTCTGCCCCTCTGTCAGCAGGTCCTCCTTGCTGTCTGCTTCCACTGACCCAATCCTCCATGGCCATCTCCGCTCAGTGGCATTGGGTTTTCTGTATATTCATGCAGCTGCTGGTGCCGGATCTGCTGGCGGGCTTAAGCTAGATGTGCTACTCTCTCATGGGTGTTGTCTGCTGGATAACTACTTCCCTCTGTGTTGCACACCCTTGCAGGTGCTTGAGGGTGTCTGTGCGGAGCAGGTCTACCTCAGAGCAGTGAATTCCTGCTATAACACATTGTAAGTGAATTCAAGTTCACTGTAAAGAGGCTGCAACCTCACAATCTCCAACTAGTTGCTGCTTGACAGAGCAGGGTCAGTTAGTGGCCACAGGGGAGCCAGCATCAAAGTCTGTGCTCTGGACTCGCTGTCTCCAAGGGCTGGCTTTCTTTGGGAAGCCAGCAGTCCCTCACCACAGCCCTCCACTGCCCAGCTCTTTCCCCACACCCTGGGACGTGCAGTGTGGGCAATGCCAACCTCTCCATGCGTCCCGCCATGCTGGTGCATTGCTCACCTGTTGCATGCCCCCAGCCTTGCAGGGCAGCCCGATGTGGTGTCTGGAGGTTCCAGGCTTTCCCCAGCCCCTCCCAGCTGTCCGAGCCCAGTGGTGGCATGGGTCAGACTCATTGGCAGGGCAGTGCTGCTGCTGTGGCCATGCGTGCTGGCACTGCCAAGGCTCCACAGAGACTCGGACAGCAGCGTCTTCTGGCAAGGTCTGAGCTCCATTGCTTTTGAAACACACCCCCTTCCTTTGAAGAAGAGGGAATTGTTTGCCTTGTGGCGTCACTGCAACTTTGGAGAATCATGAGCTGGGGAGATACTGTCTTTTCTGCTTGAGAGTTTCCCCCATGATGTCTCCCCGGTGCCATGCTGTTGATGACCGGGAAGGAGCATGAGTGGTGGCTGCATGGGGGGGGGAGATGTTACCCCTCTTTCCTTGCACCAGGGCACCCCACATTGCTCCCTAAGTGCCTTCTAGTCTGCAATCTGCCATAAACACCAAGTGATGCCTCCCCTTGTTGTGCCCCCCTGCCTGGATCAGGCACCAAGCAAGGGTGAAAGCAGCCAAATCTCTGGGCACTTTGCACGGCTGCCTCTGGCAAGCATGATAGAGCAGCTCCTGTAGGCAGGATGGGGCAGTAATCCTCCAGCACTACTGTGTTATCTGCTCCCAGGAGTCCCTCGGGTCTCAGCTTCTGGAGGAGTTATGGGAGAAGGGCACACTTCCCTTCCCCGTTTGCTTGCTGTTCTTTCTTTCCTTGAAAATGTCTCTGAAGAGCAGAGTGCCATGGTGGGGAGCTGGGTCACTGTCCCCATGCCAGCAGGATCAGTGCAAATTCACCACCGTCGAATGGCTGCTTCCAGCGCAGCTCTTTGCTCTGGGGGATGAACTGAGCCTCATGACATTGCACTCCCTCCTGCTTTTGAAGTTTTTGGCTGATAGCTGAGTCCCACTCACCCCTTTTGCCTCCTCTCTGGTGAGCTGAAGGCTCCCCACCTTGCTGTCGGCTGTGCCGTACCCCTCTCCCCCCCTCCATGGGGGGCAGCACAGCTGGGTTTGGAGGTCCCCATCACTGCATCCCACTTGGCTCCCTCCCAGGATCCCTGGCCTCAGCATTGCAAGGGGCTCCCATTTGCCTTGTTTCCCCAGCTTGCGGTTTGCCTGTGCTGAAATGGGCCCCATCCAGACTGCAGCCAGCTCTGCCATCTCCCCTGCCTGTGTGCTCTTCCACCAGCTTGCTGGCAGAGGGCAGGGCTGCTGAGCTCCAGCCCTTGGCTACGGGAGCTCGATGCCAGGGTAGCTGCATCTGAGGCTCTTTCGTGCGCTGCCCGACCGTCCCTGGCCAAAATTACATCAGCGAGCTCTTGTTCAGCATATGTTTGATTCATGCACGCTCATCTCTCTCCAGCTGGTTAATCAAAATGTCTTGCAGCAGCAAGGCTGGTGCGTCGCAGCAGAGTTTGCGACACCAGTCATTGTGCTGTGTCTCCTTGGGGTGCTTTGGGGAACGTTAATTCTTAGGCAGCACCTGAGGGGGATCAACCTCCCTGTTTCCTGGAGTTCCTGGGCAAGTTTCTGGTGTTGCAGCTGAGCAGGATGGTTGCAGGGAGAGTGAGGGAGTGCAGAGGCTCTGCAGAGCTCTGGGGTGGGATGCAGGACTGGTTTCCAGCTGGGACAGTATTCCGTCAGCTGCCCTCAGCTCTCGGGAGAGCCAGTGCTGGGCACAGGGGGGTTGCAGGCTGGCTGGGGTAAGCAGCCTGCTCAGCCCACCGTAGTGGCTTCCTTGGGAGCCTTCCCGGACAGAGGAAATTTGCAATTCTATTCCAATTTTTCCCTTCAGCTACGTCCAAGGCAGATGCTGTCTATATATCGCCATGGTAACGCTGTGTTCTTGCTCTCCATGGAATTGCATGCTGGAAAAATATTAGTTTAAAAAACTATGTCGTGTTTGTATTGACTGGAGCTGAGGCTGATAGGAGAGGATCTATTGTCCCCTGGTTGGGAAAAGTCACCAGTAACAGGCAATAAAGCCAGGCAGATTGGCCTCTGGTGACCACTTCTCACCCCGCACAGCAATTGCTTCCCTATAAACCCTTCCTTGGCTCTGTTTTATTGCATCCTTTAAAACAGATATTTTTGCCTTAAACGTGCTGCCACTTTGCTCTGCTGGGATGATGCATTGTGCTGCTCGCAATTCCTCGCCACTGAAATGGGAGCGAGGAGGGGGAATTGTTCCTCGCTTTAATTGTAGATCTCTCGTGTGCACCTTCAAACGCTGTTGCTGCTGCTGCTGCTGTCCCCAGAGCCTGTGTCCCCAGGGTGTGCTGGGCATGGCAGCAGCGGTGTCCGTGCAGGAGAGCACCCCGTGCACATTTATGCACAGAAACCATTTAGCTGGTTCATTATGGGATGTGCGTTTGCTTTGAGTTTCATGCTCCCCTAGTTCATTGTTTCCTACTGAACGTCTGGCCAGCGGAAGAGCAGGGCAGCTGTAAAATGCAAAGGATGCTCGAGAGACCCGTGGGGGGGGGGTGCAAAGCCTGCAGCCTGGGGTAGCCAAGGGGATTCAGGGTGCCACCGACGCGGTGTGGGCAGAGAAAGGGTGTCCTCTCCGGGGAAGGGTGTACGAGCCTGTGACCCAGCATGGAGAGGGGCTTTTCCTCCATGATTGCTCCGGTTTGCTCCCCGGGGAGCCGGTGAGGTGAGCGCTGGAGCAGGACTTGGGCGCCTGCCCGGGAAAGGTGAGGTGGGTGACTGAGGACTCTTGTCATTGTCTTGCGTCCGAGTCCTTCACGGTTCACTGCCTGCTCCAGAGGTACTTGGTGCTGCGGGTGTATCCACTGTATTGCTACAGAAATAACCTTTCATAAACCCTGAAAGGCAAAGAGCTGTTTCTGTTGGTGTTTTTCTGAAAGGCAGTAAAAACCAGTTACGCATTAGCAAATGTCTCCTTCCTGGGGGATGTCAGACCCACACCACTGCTCCCTGTCAGGCGTCCAGTGTGAGTAGCTGCAAGGCCAGCTCCGGCATCTGGCGCCTGTCCCCTGTCCCTGCTCGGGGACACCCAGGGATGGCTGCAGTGGCAGGAACAGTGAGCAGAGGTTTTCCTGCTGTATGGCACCAGGCTGCAATTAGCAACGTGGGCAGCGAGAGGGATGGTTTGCAGCCTGGTCATTAGGGTCACAGCGCTGCTGGAAGAGGGAAGGGAATGAGGAGGGACGTATGGAGCCTCTCTGTGTTGTTGGGGCAGGGTTGCTCCCCGGCTGTCCCCTCCAGGACCACCTCAGGCTTCCCTGACACATCCTTGCTCTGAAGCTGTGCTATCTGCTTTCCTGGCGTGCATTTTGGATGCATTTGCTGCTCAAAACAGCAGAGGCAAGTATCCTATGGGGGAGAGAGGCTGCTAGGAGGAGGAAGATCAGAAAAAAGGGAAGATTAATTTTTCAAGCGATGCAGCCAAGGAGCAGCCCTGGGCATCAAGAGCGGGAGAGATGGAAGCTCCCGGCCCTGCGTATTTCCTGGTGGGAGGAAGTTCCAGCTCCAAAATGAGATGCTCCAGGAGACCCAGCTGCTCCGGGGTTGAGAGAGCACCCATAACCGAGGAGGTTGGGAGCACTTGTCCTCCCGTCCCTGCTGTGAGCTGCTCCGGGAGGGATGAGCAAAGGGGGTTTGCTGAGGAAGGTGGATTGGACCTTGATCTGCCGAGTGTCAGGACAAAGCGCAAGGGCTGAGTTGCCTCCGCTGCCTGGGAAGCAGAGGAGCTGTGGGAGCCGTGATACTCCTCATCAGGCTGGTCAGCACAGCACCAAAAGCCCAATTTTGAGCATATCCAGTTAAATCTGACCCTCAGTTTCCCTGTTTATGAAAAAGAAACAACCTGCTGCCTTTTCTCTCTCACACTGGGGTTGAGCAAGGTTATTTATTTATTTTTAACCTGAAGGTGACATGCCAATGCTTCGTGAGTGTAAAGCACTCCCTGACTGTGAGCAGCTAATGGCTGTGGCATGAAAACCCCAGAGAGAAGTTAGGAAGAGCAGAAAGCCTTCTGGATCCTCACTCTTGCACAATCGATGCTGTTTGTAACACTTAAAGATTTATTGTGATGCTAACCTGCTTTAGTACATCTGTAAAAGCTTACAGAGCCTCCCTGTGCTGGTGCTGTGCTTGGGGTTGGGTTTCCCTTGGGCTAAGGGTGGTTATTCTGAGATGAAACCAAACAGCACAGAGCTGCTCTTGGAGCTCTCCTTTTGGACAACAGCACTCTGGAGGCATGCGGTGGGGTGGGTGATGGCAAGGTTCACTTTGGGGCCTGTGGCACCCTCAGAGGGACTTTGATGAACCCTGCGGGCATCCTTGTGGTGTCTGGTCAGGACAGGAGTGGGGAAGAAAAGGAGGAGAAGGTGCTGTGTCAGCCCAGGGTGTGGGTGCCTGGTGCCCCCTCCTTGAGAAGTGGGCAGCAGCACCCTGTACCCCCTTGCACCTTGGAAGGATGGGGTTAGCACCCGGCCGTGCCCCCGTGGGCTGCCGGGAGCTGGCGGATGCGGTGAGCATCCCTCTGTGCTGGTGCTGGAGGAGCCCAGCTCTCCTGGGTCTGGGAGGGGCTCTGCCCTACCTTTCGCTGCTTGGGCAGCTCCCAGCGAGCCTGTGCTGGGACCCGGTTACATACAAGCAGCTGGGAGGAATCTTGAGAAGACTTGAAAAATGCAATAAAAGTATGGGATGAAAGGTTGCAGCTGCTCTGTCCCCCCAGTGCTGAGCGCAGGGGTCAGTCCAGGGTCTGAGCCTCGTCTGCGTTACCATTAGCAGTCTGTATGATGGGACATGAGCTGCTTATGACATTTACAGATGCCACCAGGCTGGGAGAGATGCAAGAAGGCTGGAGGACAGGCTGAGATTTCAAAGTGGGCTCGGTGAACAGGAGGAATGGGCTGACAAAAAGGATGCTGTTGCCTGGGAACTCGAGAAGGGTGTTCAGTGGGAGAGGATCACCAACAGCACAGACAAAGGCTGGGAGAACGAGCCAAGAAGGTCTTGCCCCTGCAAGGCAGAGAGGCGCTGAGGGAGGGCTGCACCCGTGGGGCTGGGGACTTGCTGGGGGACCAGGGTTGGCAGAGGGGACCTGCACGGGCAAAGGAGCAGCCTGGTCTCTGCACTGGTGACCAGGGCAGGCAGGGGTGGGGTTCATCTGCATTGAGAGGGGTTCAGGTCAGAGTTGTGGAAATGGTCCCTGAGGCAGGAGCAGCGACGTGCTGCGATAGGGCACAGGGGAGTGTCAAGCCCCATGCCTGAAGGGGTGGTGTACGTGTCTGTCAGGATTGATGGAGGGCTGTGGAGATACTGCTGTGGGGTGCGTGACCTTACAGCCTTCATTTCTCTGCTTCCCTGATTATTATCTGGCACTGCTGTCTCCAGCTGGGGTCAGGGCTGTGGGATGAGGGCTGTGGAGTTGCTGGGAGGGAGCTGTGCCCCTGAGGGCTGGTGCTCTGAGCCGAGGCCAGGAATGGCAGAGTGATGAGGACCACGGCATCACACCAATGATACAACTGCCAGCCTCACCGGGCACCGGGGCAGCCCTGGCCCTCAGTGTGGCGACTGCAGGAGCACAGCTGGCTGCAGGAGCTGTTTTCACTGACCCCTCTCCACCAGCCCCTGCGGTCACTGCCTGGGCGCTGAGAGTACCCACTGTGCTGGTGCTGACGCTGACGGGGCTGGGACACGTTTCTCTGCCTGCAGGTGCAAATGCTGCAGGGTTTTGTGTTGCAGACTTTCCCTCTGCCTTCTTAAAAGTGGGAGCCTGGGGAGCGCAGCAGTTAGGCTTTGTGCCTCAGTAGGAGAGCAGAGGGGAGCTGAGCACAAGGACAGGAGCCTCGTGTGTGCCGAATAATTGATGCTTTGCAACAGAGTACGGATAGGGGGATTGCACTGTCTGCTCCTTCTCCTTCCCGCTCCTGATAAATCAGTGCCGAGGGAAATATCACTCATGTTGGATGTATTTAATAAATTACCTCTCAGCATTTGCGCTCTCTGAGGTTGTTATCAAGTTAGTGGAGCTCCAAAGCCTGCAAAGGGAAAAGACGCAGCAGACCCCCCGGGAATGGAATAAGCCATCCGAAGCTAGAAACCAAATATAAACCCAGACTATGCAAATCCAGTCTAACGAACCCTGCTGCAGCACAGACATCCCATCTGGGAGTGGGATGATCCACAAGCAATGTAGCAAAGAGACTGCTTGTTTTAATGACTTTGATCTTCCCAGGGAGTAATGGGAGGGGGTTTTCTGAAACTTGAACGTTGCAAATGAAACGTCTCTCCAGCAGCAGTGTGAGATTTGGGGTGCTGAGCGGCAGAGGAGGGCAGCCTGGATGAAAATGATGATGTTTTCTGACATTAAACCCTATGGATTAATGGGGAAAGAGCATGCCCTGCATCTCTGCTTTCACGTCACAGTCCAGAAATGCAGCCAATCTGCCAGGCAGCTCCCCAGACACATCAGTCCTTATCGGAGCTCTGCTGCGCAGGGCAGGGCACGGTGTTTCGCTTCACTAGGAAAGGGCACAGAGGTAGTGGGTGAGAAGCAGAGCAGCGGGGATCTGGCTTTCTGGGCACATCAGACTGCAATTTTATCTCCATGAGGAGCTGAAGGGAATTTAGAGGGGAAAAAATGGCATGAAGTAAAATAGCAGTGTTGCCTCAGCATCCTTACAAATAAGCTTTACCTGCTGTTCATTCCCATCGTGGTTGCAAAGGCCATAATTTACCTGAACAAAGGCAAGGGGGGGATGCTGAGAGCAGTTGTCAGAGAGCACACAGGGCCAGTCCCTGAGGGAGCAGGGCTGTGAAAGGGCCCTGGGACACTGCACTGCTCAGGGACGGCCACCAGCCCCAGTGCCAGAGCACCCTGAGGATGCTCAATGAACGTGCAGGGAGCAGAGGCTGGGGTGGGCTCTGTGGGCAGCAGAGTTGCCCCCGGGGTGGTGTGTCCCTGGGTACTGCCCCAGCGCAGTGTATGCTGCCTGTGCCTCCTGGGGCTGACTGGTCCTTGGGTTCAGGCTGCGTTATCCCAGGTGTCTGGGAGGGAGGGCAGAGCCTGGTTTTTCTGTGTGGAGGGACTGGCTGTGTCCAGTCCATGGTGTTTCTGGGTGTCTCTGTGCTCTGCCTCTGGCCAAGGCTCTGGGGTGCCGGTCCTTGGAGGACCCCAGTGGTGTCCAAGCCCACCTTGGGCTTTGCAGGCTGAGGTATGGATCTTGGATTTCAGACTGAGCAGTTTTTGAATCAAGCCTCTCTGCTCTGTCTGTCTGCAGTACTGGAGATTTCCTCACTTTCACTGACACATTGCAGGCAAAGTCAGGTTATGTATGTTTAAAAGAAGGTGACATGGGAGTGCTGCCCTGGGGAGCTTCCAGGCAATCTGCTTTGGCAGGGACCCTTTAGGACACTGACGGGGGGGGCTGGGGAAGGAAACACTCCTGAAGCTGAGGTTTACTGCTGCCCTTAGCGGGCCCCAAAGCAGTGGTCCATTGGGAGGTGGGCACACACATCTGCACATACACCTTTCAATACTTAAAGAGGTCTTTATAAGAAAGATGGGGACAGACTTTTTAGCAGGGCCTGTAGTGATAGTACAAGGGCTAATGGTTTTAAACTAAATGAGGGCAGATTCAGACTAGATATAAGGAAGAAGTTTTTTACAATTAAGGTGGTGAAAGACTGGAACAGGTTGCTGAGAGAGGTGGTAGATGTCCCATCCCTGGAAACATTCAAGGTCAGGGTGGATGGGACTCTGAGCAACCTGATCTAGTCGAAGATGTCCCTGCTCATTTCAGGGGGGTTGGACGAGATGGCCGTTAAAGGTCCCTTCCAACCCAAACTGTTCTGTGATTCTGTATTGAGCCACCCCTCCTGCAATGACAGCTGTCCCTAAAATCCATGGCCCACCCCAGCACCTCATGCCCAGGATTTGCAGCCTGGTTGTGAGTTTTACTCCATGGAAGAGGGGCAGGATGGAGCCCCACAGGGTGCAGCCTCACGGGTTGGAGCCCTGTCCCCGGGCGCCAGATGTGCACACTATGCGCTGGCCGTATGGGGAGCTGGGCGAGCTGTGGGGCTGCAGAGCTGGCGTGTGGGTTTCGGTTTAATCGCAGGGGCTGGGGAACCTCTATTCATTCCCTGCTTGCATTCATCTGTGTCCTAGTAACGTGCTCTCCCCACCTCCTTCCCAACACAGGCACACACGGCTGGATAATGGCAGGAGCCTGGCAATCTCGGGTGCTGAATAGCGGTGTAATTACGGGGCTGTGATGGCGAGCTGGAACTCATTAGCCATTATCAGCCGTTTCAGCGGGACAATTGGCAGCACCCCGGGGTGCGCGGCTGTGCTGGCTGCACCCTGTGGCTGTACACACTGCTGGGGGCTCCAAGGCCAGCCCGCCGGTGACCTTGGCCCCTCACATGGCTGCAGGGTCCAGTGGAGGGATACTTTGGTTCTAGATGGAAGCGATGGACTTTGTTTTCAACCCCATGTGCGGCGTGGAACTCTCCTGCCCCTTGTCCTGCTGCCGGGGCTGGAGGGCTATGGAGCCCTGGGTGCTGGGGTCCTGCCCAGGCACCGCAAGTTGCTCCATGGTGGCACCCTTCCCCCTCCCCTGCCCTGGCTCCAGCAGCTTGTCCTCCCCTTGACTGCCTCCTCCTGTAGTTTATTTGTTTCCTCTTAATTTCTGTGTCTGCATTCAGCGCAGGCAGTGGGTCTCCAGCGTGAGAGCCCTCCCTGCAACGTGCGTTCCCATGGGCGTCCTCTGTCCCCAGGGTACGGTGTGGGCAGATTGGCCCCGTGGTGAGAAGTGCACGCTGCTCTGCTCCATGGTGCCAAGGGGGAGGCTCTCTCCTGATGTGGGGTGCTGCACAGGGACTCCCAGCTCTGAAGGCTGATGGTCCTCCTCTCCCTACGGTGCTCACAGCCTGTAATGCAGAAAGGCACTGCAAAGCTGAGACTGCAAGGCAAAAATCTCTGCAGCTCCTAGCTCAATGTATTTTAAAGCAGGATAATCCCAGCAGGGGCACGCTGGAGGGCGTGCTGGGGAGAGCCAGGGAGGTGCAGCCATCAGGCTGAGAGCAGAGACCCTGCCAGGTCTGGGTGCAGCAGTGGGGCACAGCTCTCCCTGGTGCTGAGCAGAGCCTGGAGTGGGTGCAGGCACCCTGCAGGCTGCCCTCTCCCCTTATTTGCAGCAGCAGGGTGAGCAAGCTGGGACAGCATCCTCCTTCTGGCTGCAGTGTCTGTCCCTGCACTCACCCAGGGCTTTTGCCTGAGAGTGTGATGCCAGGAGAAGCAGCTTGTCCTGTGCAAGTGTCTCTTGGCAGGTGAAACTTAAGTGTGGCTTGTTCAGGCAAAAGGTGTGAGATGGCTTCATGCTGAACCAGTCGTGATGTATGTGGGTGACCTGCAGCTGGGTGTTTGGAGGGTTTCTGCTTTTCTGGGGGCAGTTATTTGCTTTCTCATTATGCCTGCCCTCTCTAAGCTGCTCTGTGTGTCTGGGATGACTGTACCAGGTGTTTGCTGCATTTTCAGAACGGGGTGATGTGCATCCAGCCAGGCAGCTGCTGGCGTTGCTGGGCTGCCTGTTGTATTTCTGAGGGCTCTGGGGTTTCTGTCCCAAGGGGGACATCCAGCATAGGGATAGGGAGATGGGGGAGCCAGGCAGCCCCTGCCCCTTGCTGCTTTGTGGTCCATGAAAGACGCCAGCTTACACACTCCTGGCCAGACAGATCTCTGTATGCCCAGCGCTGCTGGCTCTTGAGGATGAGGGTCTTCTCTGGAGCCAGCAGCCAGCCCTGCCGTTCCTGTTGAGGGGCACAGAAATGCCAGTGCTGTCCTTTGGGCCCTGTCTGCCCTTTTTGGGGAGCTACTGGGGAGCCCCAGTGCCTGCAACCTCCTGGGTGCTTCCTTGCTGATGTCTGCCTCTTGTCTTCCCAGGGAGCTCAATGGCAACAACATCACACGGATCAACAAGAATGACTTCGCTGGGCTGAAGCAGCTCCGTGTCCTGTGAGTCGGCTGCCTGGACCTTGGTGACCTTGGGCTTGTGGCCCCTCCTGGGTCTGGTAGAGATGATGCTGAGCCCTTTGGACATCAGCTGGAGGGGTTGGAGCGCATCCACATTGGGCTGGACATGGTGGGCTTCCAGCCAGGAGGAGTCAGGGGAAAGAAGCTGGGTTGTGTTGAGGGGTGGTGGGAGCGAGGTGACCCTAGGTTCAGAGGGGCATTGGGGACACCACTGGTGAGACGGGGGTGCTGGGGACCACCTTCCTGGAAAGCTGACTTCTTTTCACAGGCAGCTGATGGAAAACCAGATCAGCACAGTGGAGCGTGGGGCATTCGATGACATGAAGGAGCTGGAGAGGCTGTGAGTGCCTGGGCGTGGAGGCGGGTTGGCGAGGGGCCGCTGGGTGTAGTCACAGAGAGCATCCTTTCAGTTTTGCCTTAAACCATAATGTATCAGCGCTGCCTGACTTCAAACAGCTTCTCTGCTGTGTGGTGGTGTGGGAAGCAAACCTATTTCTCTTTCTGTAGATCTTAAAGCCCTTTCTGATGCTTTTGAGGTGAGGGACAGGTTAAACACAAATCACTCTCGCTGTTATCAGCTGTGTCCTGTGTGTTAGTCACGGAGCTGTAAGTTCCAGTCCAGTACTCAGTAAAATAGCTCAGCAGTTTAAAAATCCCGAGCTGCTGAAGCAAATATGAGGAGCTGAGCGAGCAGCAGGTTTAACAGCGCAGTTAAGCAGCAATCAGCAGTTAACAGCTTGGAGTCCTGTCTGTGTGTAATTACAATATTGTCAGTAAGTCTATTAATGCCCCATTGGTTGCCCTGCATGGGAGTGCCATGAGCAGGACAGGGTGGGATCCCTCCCCGGGTGGGATGCTGGGCTTTAATGGCCCCTGTGGGTGAGCCAAAGCACCCATCTGTGCCTGGGGTTGCCAGCTGGGCTGCAGCTGGGTGATTGCTTTGCCCGCAAAACCCTGACCCTTTCCCCCTTCCCTTCAGACGTCTGAACCGCAACCAGCTGCACACCCTGCCCGAGCTCCTCTTCCAGAACAACCAGGCGCTGTCACGGCTGTAAGTATCCCCATGCTGGCTGTGGTGTGGGCTCACCTGGGGGCTGCTGGGGGGTTTGGAGGGGCACTGATGTCTGGGGGGTGCTGCTTCTGGGGGGGTTGTGCTGGTGGTTACTGGTGCCTTGTCCCAGTGAGTGGCTGGTGTGTGGCAGGGGAATGCTCCCTGTGACTGAGCGACGTGAGTGTGCAGCATGGCAGGGAATCGGCTTTGCCTTGCAGAAGACCCGACACTGGTGCTGTTAAAGACTGTGTTAAACGTCCTTGCAGTGCATGGTGATGTGGAAGGTGCTGGTTGTTGGGGCTGGGACTGGTGTCACCGAGCTGGGTTGTGCCTGCACAGTGCTGGTTGCAGAGGTGCTGCGAGCCCCACAGCCTCCTCTCTGGGTGCAGGTTGCAGGCTCTGGAGCAGCGTGCTGTTACACCCTACACTGGGTTGTCATGAGGGGAGGGCAAAAGGGGATGTCCCCAGGAGGTTGCGTCCTGCCCAGAGACCTCCAAAGGGCCTGGAGAGCCCCATGGCCCTGATCCAGAGCTGCCTTTCTGGTGGTGTCCTGGGGAAGCAGGGGGAAGCCCTGCCTGGGGCAGACCCAGCCCCTTAGCCTGCTGCCCCCTCCCCACACAGCGCTGCCTGACCCTGTTCCTGCCTGTCCCACAGAAACACCCCAGGGACCGTCTCCTGTTGTGTAAACCCCAGCTCTGTGGACCCCTCTGCTCTTCTTCTCCGTGCAGCAGCAGGCTGCCTGGGGAGTGCTGCTGGGTTTTGATAAATATTTTTTTCCATATTGGCTTTCCCTTGCTTGGTGCTGCTTTGCGCAGGCAACGGTGCTGTTGGCAGTGCCAGCGTTGCTCAAACTGCAGGAAATCCTCTTAACAAAGCATTTACTAGCTCTCGACTATCTTGAGCACCACGCACATTGGGAAGAGGGCTGTGAGGAGGAGGGGGGTGCATGCCAGACTGGGGCTGGGTGCTCTCCATCGCTTGGAGAACATGCTTACACCCTGGGGCTGATTAGCAGTGCGTAGGAGCCCTGGCCAGGACATGAGCTCTCTGCTTATTGCACGTTGTATCTCCATTTCTCAGCTGTGAATGAGGATGCCAGGTCCCTGCGCAGGGCAGGGTAGGAGTGGATAAAATACTGAATGGGCTGAGACATTGCCAGGACAGGCACGGCCATGTCACGGATGGGCAGCTGTGCCAATGCAGGCAGGCTGTGGCTGAGCCGTTTTGCTCAGCGATGATGCCATTTTCTTCTGACAGTGCCCGGGAGTCAGTCCCAGAGTCCAGCCGGAGGCGGTGTAATGAAGGGTTAAATCGCCGTGTGGGTTGCCAGCATGGGATGTGTGAAATGGTGGACTGGCGCCAAAGATGGGCCTAGGTAATGGCAGCTGATAGCACAGGCGTTCAATTAATTATCAAATGGCATTTGTTGAGCTCAGCTGTGCCGTATTGTGGTGCCAGCAAGAGCCCATCCTCCTCCAGCCACCCATCGCATAACAAAAACATGGTCAAGAGAATTATTTTACAAACATTAATATTTCCGTTTTAATCTTATCTAGATTTTAATACCAGACTCTCTTTAAAGAAGCACACCCCAGCAATTAATTGGGGAGAGGCAGGAGGGCAGCCTCCTGGGCGGGCTCTGTGGTGTGACCCTCCGGCATGCAGGCTCACGTGGAGCCAGGGATGTGCCACGGTGTGCGCGGGGCTGTATGTACCGCCGAGGGCGAGGAGGGGTACGCAAGGTGCTCCTTGCAGCCACCCCATGTTCAGGTGCATTTCAGCCTCTGCCTGTTGCTTTACTGTTGTGTTCTGAGATGGTGGTTGTTTCAAAACTATTCCCTCCTGCCCTGCCATGAAGCTGTTTCATGGCCATCTCTGATGTGACAAACTCCACCCGGACACCAGCACCCGGAGCTTTTCTGGTGCAGCTGTGTGCGCAGGCTCAGGTTTTGCAGCCCCTCAGCTGCACGGTGGTGCTGCGTCCTGGGGAGCTTTGATGCACACTTGGCGCAGAGAGTCCCTGCGATGAACTGTGGGACTGGGGACAGGCGACACCCTGAGCCACCTGCCATCCTTCTCTGCAGCACATCACCCCCCTCACTGCCTGCATTAGTGAGGGCAGGGTTGCAGTGCTGGGGTCTGCCTGGGGAGCACAGCAGGAGCGGCTGCCCTGGCAGGTGCATTTGGGCAGCAAAGCCCTACATGCCGGAGGACCCTCTCCTCACAGCTACCCGTTGCTGAGGTGCCCAAGGATGGTTTAGAGGGGGATGGCAGGGCAGGGGCTGCCCACGGCAGATCTTGTCTAGACACACGGTCACGCTGGCTTAGCAGGAGGTGGGATCTGGACCGGTGCTAGTCCAACCGATGTGGGAGGTCATAAGGATGCTCTTAAATTGCTGCAAACCTGGCTCAGGCTACAGGGATATGAATCAGTGGGGAGCAGGTTTAAGCTAAACTGAAATCAGCTTGCCTTGAGCTGAAATTGGAGCCTCTCCATCAGGCTTTGCACTTATTTAACTGCTGAAATGGATCTGGGGTGGCCCCATGGCTTCGTGCCTCCTCCCTGCCCCGGAGACAGGCTGGGACCCGTGCTGGTCAGGATGGGATGGAAAGAGGGCTCTTACCAGCACCACGCTCTTGCAGTCCTGGTCTCCTGACCATTTCCAGCAAGCAGTGCCTGTGCAGGCTTCCCCTTGCCCTGCCCTCTGCGGCCACCCACGGCGTGCTCCTTGAGCTCTGGAGCTACATGCTAGGTCCTCCTGTCCCAGCGGGGCTTTCACCTTGTGATACTGGGAGGTCTTGACTTAACAGAAACTGGCTGAACAAGTCGGGCTGAGGTCTGTTTAGGTGAGAAATGAGGCTGCTGGGTTTGGCAGGTGGGTGGCAGCTGAGGCAGAAAGCCAGGGGTGGATGCGAGAACCAGCAGGGGTTGCTTAGATTGGTACCTGGGTATTGGCCTGGATGCTCCAGCCTCTTCTAGCCTTAGTCTTGATGCATCTTTCGCAACACATCAGTAACACAGCAGCAGGTTAAGGCAAGGCTGTTGAATGTGGGGTATGTGACACCTATAGAGCAGTTTTCCACTGTGTCTCGGGCCTCATGGAAATATCTCGTACGTGCAGAGAGGAGGACCCTGGGCTCGGGTTGGGATGGAGAGCTGTTTGTCTGCCTCCTGGGTCTGAGTGTCAAAGCCTAATCCACGCTGGTGGTGCTTTGTGGTCTCCCAGCCCGACTCGAGCTACAATTAGTTACTCAGATCTCAGCTATAAAGAGCATTTGTGCATCGGGATAATGGAAAGGGCTGGAGTTAAACCTGATCCGTCAGGGCTTAAATAAACTGGGGAATGGCAGGAAAGGGCCAGCGGAAAGCAAACCTCAAATGAGGGCCTGGGGGAGGTGAGATGCCTGGAGAGGAATGTTTTCCCCTCGGTATTCAGGAATATTGAGCTGACGCCAGCCTGGAACCCATGTCGGTCTGAGATGGCAGCGTGGGGGGCTGTGCCAGCGCCTCAGCAGTGGGGCTGGGAGGCAGGAGGACTCTCCGCATGGCCTCCCTTATTTATATCCGCCACAACGAGCGGATAACTCATTAAGCAGTCCCTGTGGCTGGAAATGGTGCTGATCTGAGGTTTCGCTGGAGACTGCCTGACCCCGGCGACCCCATCTCAAACTGGGTTTAATTAAACTGTCAGCACTGGACGGAAGAACAAAGCGTTGTGGGCTTGGGGGGGGGCAGGGTCCCCCGGCAGCTCACTGGGGAAGAGCACGTCTCCTGTGAGGTGGAGAGCTGATAAAAAATGGATCTTCCCTCCCATTGAGGGTTACCCAGGCAAGAAGGTGACCTCTGCTATTGCACTGCCCAGCTCTGGTCCCCAGTGCGCTGCAGCCGTGCACATCCTGGCGCAGCATGATATGCTGGTGCAGCCCTGCGGCACGCCAGGAGCCAGGTGGGTGCTGGCAGACCTCGCTTTAGCACCTCTCCTGAGCTGGCAGGAGTTGTTTTTCCCCTTGGGAGGGGGGATCCAAGCCCTTGAGTTTCTCCCTCCTCCCTTGGAGGGGGNTGGCGTGAGGGAAGAGAGGACTGATGGGTGCTGAGCTGCGAGGAGCTCTGGGGAGACACTCCCAAGAGAAGTGGTCCCAGCTGGATGTATCCTCCCCGGAGCGGCCGCCCGGAGGTTTCCCTCGCTGAAAGCCACAGCAGAGGCTCCGTGCTCAGCAGAGTGGGAGCCGAGAGAGGATGAGCAGAGAGCAGGGGAAAAAGGTCCTGTCTCCAGAAGGAGGAAGATTTAGGACATGGGCCATCGCCTGTTGGTTTGTGTCGGACCCATGCCAGCAAAAATGGTGGAGGAGACAGTGCCATGTCCAAGCTGGCAGCCAAGCCCAGGGGGAAGGGCCAGCGCTGCTGGTCTCCCATCTGCAAGGGCAGGGGCTCCCTGGAAACAGCATTAACATCTCAATCAGGAGCAGAGGCTTTCTGAGACAGAGCTGGGGGCACAGGGGATGCTGTAGGGGCTGGCGGAATTGTCATGCTCCTGTGAGACTCCTTCTGCAGCCAGAGCCTGCAGAGGAGCAGTGATGCTCTACACTTATTTCTGTGTGGGAGCTGCAACAGAAACCAGGGGCTGATCAAGATGCCGCTGGACAGGGGTATTTAAAGGTCTGGGTGATCAGGGAATTGTGAGCTGAGTCGCAGAGAGCACTGCAGCTGGGTGTGCTGCCTGGGCAGGAGAGGTTACGTTATAGTGAGCTCTGTGGCAGTTTCCTCGCACCATCCCTGCATCTGGCCAAACCCAGCCCTAATTGCCTTTAGAAAAGCAGGCAGAGGAAAATGGAGTGCTGCTAAATAACCTGAGAAAATGCAAATTGCATCCTTCAAGGAGGAGAGGACCACAACCACGCAGGAGGAGGCTGTGAGCTAAGTAGTAGCAAAACAGGGTGACAAGTGAAAAAGGAGCTGTCGGAGAAAGGGATAACAAAACGGGCCCCGCTCGGATGGGGCTGGCTGCGCGTGGGAGGTGTTGCTTGCGAGACTGTACCAGTGACCGTTCTTCCTGGCGCCGCACCGGGAAAACCCCCGGATAGAAAAGGGGGAGATGGAGAAATGACAGGACAAAACTGCGTGCTTGGTGTCGGCTGGGCAGAGCAGCGTTCCTGTGCCCCCGCCACGGGTGGCTGTGCCGGTGCCAGGTGGGAGGTGTGGGTGCAGGGAGGATGCTCGCTGGGGGATGTGGGTGCTGCAGCTCCACTCCCCTTGCAGCCAGGGGAAACTTGCCTACCTGAGCCCCGGTTTCGATCTGGTGGGGGATGTTCGGTGCCTGCTTGTGTGCTGGCTCCCTGGAAGCCCTGCTGTGGTGGTGAGTTGGCTCTGGCTGTGTGCTGTCTCTCCTGTGCCAGACTCCCGCCCCTGTCCTCCCACGGCCACTCCTGCTGGGGCTTTGGCTGAGGTTCGGTACCTCCAGCGAGGTTTTGTGCTCGTTCTGCAGCCGGCAGGCTCAGCGTGCGCCCGGGAGCCTGCAGCCGCTGCGTGGGAAGGGGCCTGCAGGCACCTCGTTGTGTTTTCATCTTCCCATGCTGGAGCGTGGTCGCTTCGGCTCCCCGGGGGCATGCTGCTTTACTCTTTGCACAGCTGTGCATGTGCTGCTTTCTGATGTCTCTGCACAGGTCTGTGGTCCAAGAGCCAGGTGCTAAGTTTGGAGCAGAGAGCAGGTCCCCCTGGACCACACGTCCCCTTCCCCAGCATCCCACGCTTCTGTCCTGTCTCCCCCTTCCAGCAGCATCCCCCTCCCCTCACCGGGTGAGGGCCAAGTGTCCTCGCTGTCACTGTGCCCACATTTTGGCTGTTGTCCCCTCGACTCTGGGTGCCATACCCCCTCATGCTCCCTGACAAAGCCCCGTCTGTCGAGGACAGAGCAGGGCTAGGGGGGGCTGGGCTGGACTCGTCCCCCCGAATACCAATCAGGAGGGGGAGCATGTCTGCACCAGCGGCTGCGGGGTCTGTGCACTGCAAGATGCCCCCACCAGCTGGGGGGAGGGGGGAGGGAGGCCTCGCCACAGCCCCCGGGAACAAAGAGTCAGTGTGGCTCGTGACAGCTCTAAGGAAACTCAGGGAAACAAATGTGCCACTAATAGGTGGGGAGGTTACCTAGGAAAAGATGCTGCCAAGCGGGCAGGCGGCCAGCCCCCTCCCTGGCAGGCGGCGAGGGGCTGGGGCTGGCACCCCTACCCCAGGGGGGCTCAGGGGGCTACAGCAGGGTGAGCCAGGGTGGGTTGGTGGTCCATGCCTGGCAGGGCATGCCCTGGTGCTGCTGTCCCCATGGGCACAGCATCCTTATGGGCGCAGGAAGGGCATCTCTGGGTTTTGTGCTGGGTGTCTCCGCTGGGGAAGCAGCACCGCTGTGCAAGGGGCGGCTTGCTGACAGCTTGCTCTCCCCCCTCTTCCTTCATCGTTAACATGGTCTTTTTGGGGGCCCCAGAAAAACTCCCTGGGGGATCCTGAGTACAGCCTCATGGACTTACACACTTGCTTAAGACCTTTTTGTATTTAGGCATGTCCATAAGCTTTTTGTGACCTGACTCACGATCTGCAGAGGCACAGGAGTGCTGGGGTGGGGGTCACTGCCGTGCCCTGACCTGCCACTGAGCAGCCACCCACTTCATTTCCCACCAGCCTGGGACTGCTCCCACCAGGTACCCCAGCCCCTGGCTCTCTTCCGCGCTGGGCTGGAGCTGCCAGGAGCGGGTGTTGCCTGCTGCCTGCCTAGAAATAATCTGCCCCCTCCCTCTGGGCACCCCGTTGTGCTCCTGACCTGCAGCCAGCTCCAGCATTACGGAGGTGGAGCTGCTTCCAAGGTTTCCCTGGCAGTGCGTGGGGTCAAGCCCCAGTCCTGGGGCTCCCTTCTCAAGCCTCCAGCTCTGCCAGGCACACCCTTGGTCTTGCTTTGGGTGCAGGGCTTGGATTTAGCTTTCCTAATGTTATTAAAGCAAAGGGATCAGGGTCTGTAGTGAGGTGCAGCTTCCAGCCTCCTGCCCCTTTCCGCAAACTGCCACCCTCCCATGGCATCACGTAGAGCATCCCTGCCCACATCCCCAGCCACCCCTGCTGCATTGGCAAATGGGAGTTTGCAACCTGCGGGGGGAAAAAAAAAAAAATGGAAAATCAAGTCTTCCTAATGCTGGGTAGTGGTGCTAATTACACAGCTAGTAAAACACTGGGGAATTATTTATTCCTTCCCCTCCTCACAGCTCATCACCTATATTGTGCCACGTTCACCCCTTGGCCACCTTTGGTCCCCGAAAGAGTTAAAAGAGCACTCTTTTTTAACTGGAGCTGACCCATTTTGGGAACAGAATAAAAGCATTTCCTTCCTCCTGTTTTCACAGCTCGGATAGTCACAGAGTTCAAAGTAATTTTAAAGAATCGTGAGCAGAATTAGCCTTTGGTAATTTGGCTTCCAGAACATGGAAGAAACAAGCCTTATGCAGTGCTTTTAGGGTAAAGTCTAACTTGGTACCCCTGTATGTGTATCCCATCGATGTGTTAATGTGCAGAGCCAGGTACTTAATGAGTCAGGTCCCAAAAAGCTCATGTAGGTGCTTAAAAATAAGGTTGATTCTCCTGCGGGTGGGTGCTGAGCCCCCTTGTTTCTCCTGCTGGGACTGTCCCAAAACCCAGCTGTCAGCAGTTTCCAGCACTGCTTCTGACTGGTGCCTTCAAGGATGCTCATGCCACCTCCCTTCTCTGCTGCTCCCAGGGGGCTTGTGGTGCCACCAGCATCTGTGCTGGACCGCACAGCCTGCAGCCCCGATGCTAGCTGCTTGGCTCAGTGGGCACCAGCATCGGTTTCTTGCCCGAGCGGGCTGCCTGCCTTACCAGGACGCTTTGCCCGCTGCAGGAGGTGGGTAATTTTCCCTGTGCTGAAGCACCTTAAAGACCAAACGTGTGTGAGTGGGGAAGATGCCCCTTCTCATACCTGGGGGGTTTCCTGATGTGGCAGGACTTGTACTCTTTGCCAAGGGGAAGCTCTCCCCTGCTGCGGGGATGGGCTGGGGACATCCTGGTGTGGAGAGCCCGCTTCCTTCCCCGTGCGTGCCGATTGGCATCCAGGCACAAGCATGGGGAAGCTGCCGGCACAAAGAAATCTGGCTGGCGGCATGCTGGGAGTGCGTTTGGGGAGGTGGGGATTTATTTCCCAGATTCTCATCTGTGTTAAATTAATTATTATCCCAGGCTTATCCTCACTTAACCAGCGAGACGCAGACATCTGTGGTTGGGACCCCCACCGCACCGCCAGAGCTAAGTAGCATACGGATTAGGGGGTCTTACCGGCTGCCTCCCCTAGCCCCCTCTGTGGTTCTTGCACCCCCTTTGCCCCCAGAGGCTTCGGTCCCCTCTTGTGTCTGTATTTCCCTTCAGGACAGGAAAAGCTGGATTAATTTTTACTGCTCCCAAGGGAGTGGTTGGTAACCGAAGACATTTCTCTGTCTTGTTTTCGGTAAACTGGGAGGCAGGAAACAGGGGGATGGTTTGAAATGGTTTCCTTGCCCCCTGCCCCCCTTCTTGTCTGTCCCTCACCACCCCTCTGATGAGGGAAGGTGTTTGGGGCAGAGCTGCTTGGAGGTAAATAAGGTTGGTCAGACTTTCTTCAGGCCCTGAGGCTGGAGGAGAGGTTTCTCCAGGAGGTGTCAGTGAGAAGAGCTCCACCATCATCTTGTTTGGGAAATTATAATTTTGGGAACCCACAGAGAAGGAGTGAGAGGCATTAGCCCTGTTGTACAGACTGAGTATTAAATGTGGAAAGCACAGAAAAAGCTCCAAAAAGTGCCTCTCGCCCTGGAGCTGGAAAGTCCTATGTCCCCAGACCCTTCCCGTACCAGCAATGGGAAGCGGATCCAGGAATCCTGGCCCTACATCTCCCCCGCTGCCCCCCCTGCCTTCGCAACCCCTATATGCTCAAAGGGGCTTTTGTCCAACTCCAAGCCCCACAGGTGGGTGGGCACTTCATCCCCCCTCCTCTTATCCCTGGGCTGGGATGCTTTTTCCTAGGGGCCACAGTTGGACCGTTGCTATGCAACGCAGGCTTGTGGTTCACCTTGGCAACGGGAGCCTGGGGATGCGGGTTGGGGGTTGACCCCATCATGGGACCCTTTTGGGATGTTTGCCTGGGGGGCTGGTGATCCCGCTTGATGCAGACCGGCACGTACCCAGCAAAACGCGCGGATGCGCATTTTGCTGGGTACGTGCCGGTCCGTGTCAAGCGTGGTGGAAATGCAAAATCAGTGCATGACACAGGGTGTAGGGTTGAGATGCAGGTACTTGACATTGTGGTTTCACCCCAGGGATGCTCCATTGCAGCTCTTCTCCATTGCACAGCCAGGCTATTATTGCCTGGCAATTACCGATGGTGCTATTAATTACTAATCACAGGGACAAAGTTGGGGCAATGTAGTTGGGGTGGGGAACTATGCCTGTGGGGTAAACAGGAGCAAGCAAACGAGGAGCAAGCAGAGGGGCTGGCTGCATTCCTGAGACTCTGCAGTGTTTCCAGCTCTTGCTGTCTGACCAGAGGCGTTTCCACCTCCCGGTGCTGCCGTCCCACTCCAGCTTGCTTGTTCTCTTCCCCATGGGCACAGCGTGTTGCTCATTCCTGCATCCTACAATTTCACAGCATCCCCACAGCCGGGTGTTAATGAGATTAGATCCAAGCTATAAGATGTCTCTCTCTATCCTTTGCCATCCAATTACACAGCCTGCATGGTATCTGATTGCCTGCAAGAGGGGAGCACTGCGGCTGGCTGGGATGGGAGGATGCAGCTGGTCTTTCTGGGTATCAGCCCCGCCATGCCGAGTGGTTTTCTTTCTTTTCTTTTTCTTTCTTTCTTTCTTTCTCTCTCTCTCTCTTTTTTTCTTTTTTTACTCCCCCTTTGGCTTTGAGTTGCTTCGTTTGGCTTTTTCATCGCTTCTCGATGTGGCGGCTGGGCAGAATTTGTTTAAATTAACTGCTTGAATGGCAGCGTTTGTGTGTGTTAGTGGGGGGGAGCTCAGACAGCACCAGACTGGATGAGAGGGATTAAAGGTGCCTAATGGGTTCCAGATGGGCGTCCCGGACTGGGAAACACCCCCACAACGCCAACCCCCGCTGGGGGCCATTGGCACAGAGCTCGGGGCTGGGAGCTGGATGCTATGGTGAGCAGCTGCCTGGTTCTCCCATGGCAGGGCGGCTGCTCTGAGCGTGGGACTGTGGTGCCCTGAGGCTCCCGGGGTGCTGCTGCCTCTGTGCCATGCCCAGGGCAAACAGGCAGATGCACCGCAGGAGACACCTTCCCTGGCTGGCCCGGAGCATGGGTTGCAGCAGGCTCCACTCTCCCACTTCTAAGCGCTGTGGACTCTGGGGACACACGGCTGGGGACAACCACTGCGTGCACGTCCAGCTTTCGGAGGTGCCTCAGCTCCAGCTTAGCTGACAGTGCAAATACAGCCCACCATGGCTGCCCTGCTGGAGCAGCAGCTTCTGCTCGGCAGTCTTGGATGCAATGTGAGGAATGATAATATTTAGTCTTTGATGCCTTCCCCCGGGCTCTAGGGTGCCTTGGGGCGCTCAATCAGTCTGACATACCCACTGCTGCAGACGTCAGCGTATTTTTTTCTTATTTGCAGATGGAAAACTGAGTCCCAGAGACAGGAGCTAAGTTGCCTGCGTGGCCCTGCCAGTTGCATTTCACAACTGGGATTAGAGGGCTGACATGGGATTAGAGGGATTAGAGACATGGTGACAGCCCTGCCCAGCTCTCCAAGGGCTGTGCCTCCCACCGATGGCCAGATTTCTCCTCCAGACCTGCCATGTGGTGCCAGGGCTGCTCGTTTGCAGCCTGTCTGGTGGCAGTGCCTAGCGTGGTCAGCCTTAGGACGTCAGTCCCAAGCGAGATGAAATGTACGGGAGCAAAGGGCTGCTGCGGAGCAGTGGGGACCACAGGGTTGAGGGCAGGGTCATTGCTTTTAAGCTTTATTAGTGCCTGAAAGCGGGAATGGGACATAAGCTGTGAGACAACCGGCTCCTGCGGGTATCACCTGTGCAATAGGACAGCTCATCGTTTCATGGGAGATTTAAGCTTCTTAGGGGAGCGGGCTGCAGAAGAGGCCACCAGGTTTAATGGGAACGAGCATTCAGTGGTACCTTTTGCTATTGAAAGCTGGAAAAGCCCTGGTCCTCGTGGGAGCGAGCCCACTCACCCTCCAGTGGCTTTGTGTGAAGGCAGCGATTTGCTCCAGTGTGTCTGGCTCCATCCAGGCGGATGGCTGAGCTGGGGGATGAGGCAAGGCACAGGAGAGGAGACCCACGGCAGCGCTCCCCATGCAAAAGGGCTGCAGCAGGAGGTGGGGACTGAGGAGGGTCCAGGCAGGGACATGCATGGGGCGGTTGGGAAGCACCGTCCGACCTCTCTCACCTGCTGACCCTTGGCTGACGCTTTGTCTGGCCCCATGTTCCCCCGCCCGGCTTTCATTTCCTTCCACAAATATTGAGAAAATAAACAGCATGGCCGAGAGGGGATGTCCCTGCGTCCCTCCACACACAACTGCCTCCCCCGGGAGTCGCACAGGTGGTGACCCCGCATTCCTCAGCCCGAGGGTTAACTGGAGAGAAAGCAAATATTGGCTTCTCTGGGGACCACCCCAGCCCGTGGCCAGGGCTGCCTCTTGCCTGAGGATAGTGGCTCATGGGGGGGCAGGTCCCCATCCCTGGCAGAGGTGATTGCACAAACTCGGCTCTTTGTCTGGGTAGCGCGAGGTCTGTGCCCTGGTCCGAGCCCACTCCTTGGGGCAGGAGGTGCCCTGGCCTGGCAGGGACGGGCGCAAGCACGTGGGTGATGGGGAATTGAAAGATGCGACTGGAAAGGACTTGCAGCTGCATGGGAAGCTTTTGCGTGCAGTGCTAATGGCATGAACCCGGCGTTGCTGGCTCCCATTGCTGGTGCCTGCCCCTGTCTGCTGGGCTCCTCCTGTCCCCCTTCAGCCATGTCCCTGGTTTCATGGCCCAGGAGTTGCTCCAGGAAGCAATGGGACCTGAGTTGGTGCCTGGAGCCTTTGCAAACCCCTGCTTCCTAGGGCAGGATCTGATCCCAGCAGGGTCCAGCAAGGTGTATCCTCCTCTCCCCCATCCTTCACTCCCTCCATCCCAGTCTGGTCTCTTTAGCAACTGTCCCTGGCCAGGACCTGGGCTGTGCCGGGAGGGTTGTGACATTTGCCCTGTATCAGTCACTTTGCCACCTGGAGAGTGACAGTGCAGTCATTAACCCCTGTGGCACTGGTTGGGCTGAACAATGCGATGATGGAGCATCCCTGCAACGCCTCCGCCCGAGGAGCAGCCGGCTGCTCTGCCTCCAGCTTGACACCGATCCCTGCTACAATAACGATACGAGCAGCAATCAGGGAGAAATTAAAGGATAATTAATGCCAATCCACATGGAAAATTGCTCTCATCAAACAAACCTGATATCATTTTTTTTGATGAGCTGACAAATTGGGTTGATAAGTAGCAACTGTGCTGACATGATATACGGAGACTTCTGCAAGTCATTTTTCTCTTGCCTGGAGGATATTGCGATGAAAACATTAATGTTCTGCAAAAATCAGTGTAGCATTTCTGACAACGTGCTTCACTGGTAGTCTTCCCAGGGGAATTGCAGTGGTCGCCTTTCTGGCAGGGTGCGGCAGGGGTCTGATGATGATGACGAACTGATGTTCACCATCTCTGCAGAACCACGGTTTTCTCAGGATCTTCAATGGCAATATTGACTTTTGCCAACCATCCCCCAAGTCTCCCAGCTTGTCGTTCCCTCCTCCTCCTGCCCTGTGCCAGCTGAGGAGTGTGGTGAGCTCGGTGGCGTAGGTGATGTAGCCAGGGCAGAAACCACCTGCACCATCACAGAGCTTGGTTTGGAAGGGAACACGAAGCGAGAGGTGAAAGGAGCAAGGCTGTTGCTGCCGGCAGGATGTCGGTCCGGCGGGATGCTCCGCCTGGAGTACCTGCGCTGGAAAACATCCTCGTGCAAGGTCACGTAGCTGGGGGGAAAAAAAAATGTAGGTCACAGCTACAAGACGGGGAACAGTGTCTGGGGATGTGGTTACACTGAAAAGGACTTAGCAGTTGTTGCGGCAGCGCGCTGTGGGATGCAGGCTTCCAGGGTGATGGATGAGCGGAGCAGTGCTGGATACCGACGGCTGGTGGGCGGCAGGGGGTGTCACCGTTTTGGGGGGGCAGCGGGGAGGCCTTCACTGAGCATCATTTCTGCTTCAGGGCCCATGGTTTAGAGAGAAGTTGGGAAATGAGAAAGTGCTCAGAGAGGAAGTGCAGGATAATTGGAGGTCTGGAAAACCTGCCTTCCAGTGAAAGGAATTAAAAAGCTCAGCCTATTTAGTGTATGCAAGAGGGGGTTAGGAGGGGATTTGATCCTCATCTCTGTGTACCCGCTTGGAGAGAAGCCTGATTGTAGGCACCTTATTAATTCTGTAAAAATAGAAAAAAAGAAAAAGAGAAAAAGCATAGAATCATTCAATAGCTGGAGGCTGAAACCAGACAAATTCAGACTAGAAATAAATTTGGCTTTTTCACCATGGACAGCAGTTAACCGTTGATCACTCAGCTGGGAAAAGGTGGATTGAATATCCTTTGAAGCTGTGAAGGAGAGCGTTCTTCTTTCTCTGATGGTAGAAACAGGAAGGGACAGCGTTGGAGCAGGAGTCCCAGGGAAGGCTCTGTGTCTGGGCCAGGTGCATGGAGGCATCCTAGTGATAAAGTGTCCCCTTCTGGGTGATGGATGGCACCCCATCTGCTGTCCCTCTCTGGGCATTGGGGACATCAATCCAGTGCCTTCATCCCAGGCCAGGACCTTAATTACTCGCAAAGCCCCCGAACATCCCTGATCCACGAGGCTGACTGAGCAAAGCCAGCTGCGGAGGCTCTTCTCCATCTGGGACAATGCGAGGCGATGGCTGAGCAGGGAGGTCTGCTGGTGGGGACAGGGCTGCTGCAGCTGCAGGGCTGATGGGGGGGTGCTCCCAGGCTGCCCCCACTGCTCTCAGCCAGGCTGGGGGAGATCTGCTGGTGCTGGTCTTACCACACTCTCCCTGGGGGGATGCTCAGCCCTTGGCCTTCCCAACCCCTGCGCTGCAATCCTGTCTGAGCATCTTAGGTGGAGTTATACTTTGCTAGCACAGTAAAAAGGAAAGACGGCTTTGCTTTAATTTTATCAGTTGCATAGTGCCTTGCCAGGTGACATTTGGCTGAGCTTTGCGAGAAGCCCAAGGGCTCTTCCTTGGAGCTCAGAGGCGGTTGAAGATGCCGTCTCTCCCCTGTGCTGCTCCCTCACCCATCACAGCTGCTTCTCCTCCAGTGTCCCCATCTCAACACAGCCGAGCAAGATCTGCTCCTCTCCCGTTCCCATCACTTTGCAGAGAGATGCCAGCAGTGACCATGACAGCGAGGCCAAAACAGAATGCTTCTGTGTTGTCTGAGCGTGGGGTTTTACTGGCTGCTGGTCCCCTGAAATTGTTCCTGGGACAGGGAGAAGGCGAAAGCTGTCTGAGGCTGGGCATGTGGCTCTGTGAGAGTCCCACTCTGGCTGCATGTTTGGGGACAACGTGTGCAGAGCGGCGAGATGCTGCAGGGAGCTACCTTGTCCCCGTAAGTGAGGTGGTGTGTGCAAACGCCCGGTGCCCTCCCAGCCTGCTGGCCCCTGATCCCCTGTTGTAGGAATCTCTTTACATGCTCTGGGAATCTTTGTGCTCCTGTCCTTGCAGCCTGCCACTGCTGCGCTGGGTTTTGTGCTTTTTTCTTTTTTCCCCCCTTTTTTTTCCAACCTCTTTCACAAAGACACCTATTCTCCCCCTGCGCCCCAGGGATTTACACAGAAAGCTCACCCTCAACACGGTGAAAGAAAGGGCCGGGCACGGGGAGAGGAAGCTCACACAAAATGCGGTGTGTGGCTCTTTATGTCCCCTTTGTAATTCCTCTGCACAATGAACTGCCCTGGCCACCCACCAGCCCCGGGGTACCTCAGGTACCCCATCCACCATGCCCCCTCTTCCCCACCCCCCCGATTTGGCAGTGGGCAGAGCTGGGGATGCTCCTTGCTGGGCAGCCAAGAGCACAGCCTTTATGCTCCAGAGAGGTGAAATTTGGACAGGATGGAGATTGCCATATTCCTGCATCAGCAAAAAGCCTGCTCGCATCTCCGCCAGCCCCCGGCAGAGCACTGGGGGGTCCCTCCAGCAGAGCCTTTCCATCAGCCCCGCTCTGACGGCTTTTAACATGCTAATGACCCTCTCAAGGGCAGGAGCAGCTCTGTGTAAAACTCGTGTTCAGCCCTCGGTCATGGACATTTGCTCGGAGACACAGTGTTAAATATTTATCCTCCCCGCCTTCCCCCCCCGACTCCGCAGGCATTAACAATAGCGATCGCAAACCAACCCCTTCCCCCTCGCTGGGAACATGTGGCTCCCGGACCATGACAGCGAACGTTATCGTTTGTACCTGTGAATTATTGATAAGGTATAAGATAGTTCTTGCAGTGAAAAAATAATGAGGGGGAGAGTCTGTTTGCAGCCTGATGGGGTGGGCACTGCTGCAAACCCTCTTCTGCAGGGGCAAAATGGGCGGTGGGACCCCGGTCCTGACGGGCCCCGTCTGCCAGCTGACCGTGCCGGCTCTGAGCAGCGTGCGACCGGCATCGCGCTGCCTTTGTGCACGGCGGTTCCCCTCTTGGTCTGGGTCTGGCTGGCGCCTGTCCCCTCCTGGCTGCCCGCTGCCTTCCCTGGGGGAGGTGGGCAGCTGCCCTCCCTGCCCAGCCCTACACCGCCTGCAGCCACCCGCGAGCTGGGGACACTCGCTCCGGCAGCTGCTTGTGGGTCACGGGGGTGAGTGGGGATGTCCCAGCTCCGCAGGTTGGCTGCCCACCCTGCGGTGCCGTGGCGGGGAAGGGGCAGGTACAGCCCAGCCCCGCAGACGCCGTGGCTCCGGTGAGCAGATGGGGTTCAGCCTGGGAGAGGCGTTCAGCTGGCAGGGCTGGGGCGCGGGAGGTCTCCAGGGGTGGAGGAGGGAGAGCCGTCCTCTGTCCTTGGCTTTATAGCCACTGATGCGCACAGTCCCTGTGCCCTGGGCTGTCCCTGGAAAAAGCAGGATGAGGCTGCAGAGTCCCTGGAAAGCAGGTGGCAGCCCTGGAAGGGGGGCTGTCACCTGGCTCAGGGCTGTCCTTTGGCTGGGAGCTGAACTTGGTGCTCTGTCCATCTGGGCCGTGGAGGTGAGACCCTGTCCTGGAGAGCCCCAGGTCCATCAGCTCTAGCTGGTCTGGGCTTTGGCTGTGCTTTGCGACACTGGGATGCTGCACCGGAGGGTGCAGATGGCCCAGGGGGATCTTGTAATTGGTGTCATGGGCAGTGTGATTAAAATCAGGGTGCCTCTTTAAGCCAGTTCAAAGCCTGGCTTTAATGTACTTAGACCCTCAACCCTGCTGTGTTTTGCGGGATGAGCATTAGCAGGAGAGCCAGGGAATTAGTGTGCAGAGCCTGGCCTGATCTGGGGTTACACATCTGTGTCCCCACATCTGTGTCCCTGGGCTGGACTCCAGGGACGCAGGATGTGCTGTTATTTCTGAAGGTGCAGGAGTGCCTGGGAGGCAGAGCAGCCCCCGCCCATCGCTTTCCACAGCCAGGGGCCACCCAGGCAGTGCTGCTCCCCACCTCCTGCCCCATTCCTGGCTCCCCGCAGTGCCATGGGGCTGGGGGGATTCCCATGAGCCACCCACCTCCGTGGGTCCCTTGCTGGGTCTCCTGGGGGAAGGTGGAGGTTTGGGGTGCTGGTGAGCACTGCGTGTGGAGGTGGATGTCTCGTGCTGTTCCCTGGTGTTGGCACTGCCACTGTCCCTTTCTGTCTGTCCTGAATGGGTTGGATACTGCTGTTAACTGCATACTGCAGTAGCAGAGTCACTCCCAGCCTCCAGTTTCTGTTTTCCTCGCTGCCTAACCTCCCCAGGGTGCATCTTGAGTTGTGTGCCCAAGGAAGCGTTTCTGGGTGAGGAGCATTGCACTGGTCTTTCCACCAGCCCCCAAACATGGGCTGGACTTGTGGAGGGGCCGTGTCCCCCTGTCTGCTGCTCAACAGGGAGCTGTTATTCCCGGTGTGCTGGTGCAAGGCTGGGGGAAAAATTACACTGCTGGGGCAAAGGCTTGAAAGTGAGAATTACGGAGTGGTTAAGAGAGCGTGCATGTGTGCAGCGTGTCTGCATGCTGGTGGGTGTGTGGATGCGATGCAGCAGGAATGGGTTGCAGGAAACGTGTCGCAGTGTATATGGGTGCAATGGGAGATGCTCCCAGGCAGTGCGGCTGTGTGCGGAGAGCCCCTGCTCTGAGGGAGCTCCAGCATCAGGCAGCGTTACCCCCATGTACAAACTGCAGCACAGGAGCCATAGCAAGGAAGGGGCCGAGTATGGCTCCTCGCTCCCGCTGCAGCAGAGCGCCTCTGAGATGGCAACTGATCCCAGCTTTAAAGGCTCTGTGAGTGTGATCCCTCATCTCCCCGCTCACCCTCCTGCTTCCTGACTTGCCTCCAGTTGTGCAACAAATACAGGCCACTCAGATATCAACTTTGAAGTGTGAATTTCAAACACTCCCTCTGTCCTCATCCCCTCCTGGTGTCTGACTGGAAGCGCGGAGAGTGGCAGGAGCACCAGGCACATGAAACAGTCCCGTTCAAAGACCGGCACTGTGGCTCTCACTTGCAAGCCAAGTTAAGTTTGCAAGCAATTACCTAGCGGTGCTCCCCGCCTTCGCTCCTGGCCTTTTCCCTTGCAAACTGCCTGCTCTGTGCTTTGATTTTAGGGGAAGAGCCCAGCACCAGAGCAGGTAAGAGCTGAACTGGGCTGGGCTCCAGCTGCAGGTTTTGGTAGGGCTGCTGCAGCCCTCTTGTGCCTCATCCTGCAGTCCCTATGGCTCCAGCTCAGTGCTGAACTGGGCTCACACTGAGCCAGTGTTGAGGGTGAAGGCACAGAAGCTTTCTATGCAGGGGGCAAAGCAAGGCAGCAGTGCTTTGAACTCATTCAGAGCTGACACGAGGACAAGACCAGACCCAGGCCTTTTCCTCTCCAGCTGCTTTCTGGCTGGAGGGATGCAGTGGGGATGGCTCATCCCGTGCTGGATCCCAGGGTGCTGCGGGATGCTTCCGTGCTTGGCTGGAGCTGCAGCTGTGTGTGCACAGGGTGCATACAATCCCTTCCCCAAGCGAGGCAGAGGCGAGACGGCACGTGTTAATGCGACTTCACAAGACATCAAATGCGCTGCAGTCGGATGGAAATTGGCTCTTGGAGCTCCTTTCTTCTGGCGGTGAGCAGCTCCTCACTCCTGCTCCCCCCTCGGTGGGTGGATGGGCTGACAATATGAGGAGGCGCCTGCTCCCCTCCAAGCCGTGGTGCCTGGGGTCTCATCTCAGCCTTGCTGACAATGTGCGTTAATGTTTACTTAAATAACTGGGAGCCCTTGTCCCAGCTGCCTCTGCTGGGGGGCTTGCCTGGCTCGGGGGGGCAGTGAGCCCAGCAGAGGCATTTCTGGGCTGCCTCCTTTGTGCTCTGGGAATCTGAAACCCTCAGAAAAAAAAGATTTGCCAGAAGAATGGACCTTTCTCCCAATTTACTTGAAGAGATGGCCTGGATTTCTGCCCAGCCAGGACCCTACATTGTTCCCGGGCAGGATTTCAGTGGGGGAGCCAGATAATTTGCAGCATTTTACATATTTAATATATTGTCAGAAATGCTTTTAAATTCCCAATGATATTTAATTAGGAGGCAGCTTTTGGTGTATTAGGTGGGAACGGGGCTGTCTAATTAGTTATTGGTGATTTCATGCTCATAAAGGTAATTAAGTTAGGTAAAAGCTGGAGGCAAGCTCCCACGTAGGCATCCGCCCTGTTTTGGAGCTGCTCTGGGATGTGGTGAGGTCGATGCCAGTTGTCTGGCTTTGGAGCGGTGTGCACCCATCCAGGGCTGCTGCTGGGTTTTCCCCCTCTGTGGGGTGTGGGGTGGCCATTCCCTGTGCGAGGGACCATGCCCAGCCTGCGCGCCTGGCTGGAGCAGGACATGTGCCACCACAGTTGGGTCCTCAGCCATCTCCCGCGGGGCTCTGACACCTTCTTGGACCCCTAATGTGCTTGTCTCCCAAACCTGGTATTTTTCATCTCGAAACTGACAAAATATGAATCATCCAAGAGATGTAAGAGCGGGCAGAGTCCCTGGCAGACTGGGGTGTATTTTTAGCCTGCACGTGTTGGAATTAGACTGTTTCTTAGGAAAAAAAAGAGGTTTTCAGATCGCCTAGCTCTGGCCACACTGGGAGTTATGCTACCAGCTCCACATTGCATTGCCCACCTTGAAAATAAAGGCTTATGGCAGCGTGGGAAGGAGGACGAGGGTCAGGCTGTGCTGCACAGCCCCTGCTCGCCTCCCCCCTCACAGAGGACTGCGCTGGGGGTCTGAGCCCTGCCCCATGCCCACTGCCGGTAGCTCCGGGGTGCTGGTGTAGGCACATCCATGCAACCAGGGGCTGGCTGCTCACCCTTCTGGTGTCTCTGAGGGCACCAGCCCCAAATTTGTAGCCCAGCCATGCTGCCACGTCCTTACACTTGTGCCAGCGATGGATGGCACATATCCTTCCCAGGCTGCTCTGAGATGGTTCCCGCTGCATCCCACAGTGGGGTCCCAGCCTGTGCTGTGAGATCGGGCTCCCCGGCTACCCACTGCCCACCAAGGGGGCTGTTATCTGCCCGGATGCGTGGGTCTGTCCCCCTTTGTGGGGTTTGCAGCCAGGACTTCACTGTTGTGGGAGATTTCATTGCCCCTTTAATCTTGGTGGTTGGAAGCTGCGGAGCCGATAATGATGAAGGAGTGTAAATGTCAGCAGGAAACTAGCTTCAATCAGAACTGTTAAAAATAAACCTTCCAGGCCTGCTCTGGCAGGGGTAATCAGCCTCAGCAGCTCCTCTCCCCAGGTCCTAGAGCACGAGCCGCAGCCGTGCCGAGGAGTGCTGGGCCACCGCAACAGCAGTGCTGGAGGCTGGCTGCAACACCAGCAGATCTGGCTGGGAGCTGGGGGAAGCGACCCCCCTGAGGCAGCCAGGGTGCAGGGTCCCGTCCCCTCTCCCTGGATGCGCCCTGTCTCTCCCCCTTGCAGGAATCCCTGCTGCAACGCCGGCTGGGCTTGAGCTAAGTTTTAAATAGAAGAGGGTAGCATGAGAGAGGGGTGCAGAAACATGCTGCTTCTGCTACGTGTGTTTTTCTTAGGGCGGTGAGATCCTCAGTCTTTGTGAAAACACCTGTGACTGCATCTGTCTCCTGGGAAATGCCCAGCCTCCCCTTTCCAGCTTGGCCAGGCTGTGGCAGGAGATGTGGATGCGTGGGTAATGCAGCCCCTGCCTATTCGGGCATGTCCACCGGGCAGGGTTAGCCCCGGGCTCTCGGGGTCACAGAGCTGGTGTCTCTGCTGGTGGTGAGATGCTCTTGGAGCAGAGACAGGAGGTGTGTTGTTAACCTCAAAGATAATGAACCTCAAGGCAGCTTACAAAGGGATCTGGGGCTGCTCCATCACTTGAGCTTTAACATGGAGGCTGAGGGTCTGTGCGAGACCCCCAGGTTCCCCCTGGGCTTGGGGCCAGGGCTCCCTGGTCTGCACCTTGCTGTTGGGTGGTGCAGTCAGGCTTGCTGCTCCTCGGGGTCTCCACGTGTGTGGGTCAGGGAAGGGCAGGAGGAGCACCCAGATGTGCCTCCAGGGCTCATTTCTGCCTCCCCAAAACAAGGAGGAGCTGTTGATCCCCAGCGTAGGTGAGTTCCGTGGACGGCAGTGTTTTATGATGGGAGGGGGCTGCAGCTGCGCTGACTGCCCGCAGGCAGAGCCTTCCCCAGACTCGCAGTGTGGTTTGTGCCAGGGGCTCTGCAAGGAGCTGCTCTGTGGAGGGAAGCCCATGGGCTGGTGTGCGGCACCCCATCCCGTGTCATGGCCTCGACTCGGTGCTCCTCTCCCAAACCCTCTCAGGAGGGATGTTACTGGGACAAGGGCAGCGCCAGCTTGGGCCAAGCCTTGTCGCAGGGCTTTGCTGCCCTGCCAGCAGTTTTTATCATGGCTTTGATGTGCGCCACATGGGATGAAGACTCCTTATCTGCCTGTTGGGTTTTTCCTCCTGTGTGCCCCTGCACTTGGTTCCCATGCTCAGGCTCTCTCACAGCCTCGCACTTATTCTGTCCCATTTAACACCCTCCTTTGCTTTCTGACCTTTCTGCTATCAGTCTGTTTCCTCCCAGCCCTGTGTAAAATCACATCTCTTTTTCCAGCTGCTGGGCTCGATTCGAGATGTCCCGTTGGCTCCACCCTGGCTGCCAGTGGGGACTGGTGCTTTTCATCCCATGATGCATCTCCCTCCTTGCATCCCACCGCCAGCTCTGTGGTCGCTCCCAAGTGCTTTCAGGAAGCCAGGCTATGAGATGCAGCCACTGCTGTGGCAAGAGTTTTGCCCATCTTAGTGCCAGGGCTGGACATGAGGAGCCTGAAGGACTCTGTCACGCCACGGCATCTTGCCAGATAACCCCAGCTGGGTCTTGCAAGGTTCAGCATTGATTTCAGAGCATCTTCCAGGCCAGAGTTTGCTTTAGTCCTTCTCAAAGCTGGAGCCAGGGTTTAGGGTTGCTATCCCAGGATGTGTAAAGCTGAGGAGCAGCGCCACAGATCCGCAGCATTGCTCCTTGGCTCACCAGCCTGTGCCAGATCTGGGACAGCCGGCATGCAATTCTCAGCTTGGCTCAGCCTCATTCACACCTCGGAGGAATCCAGGAGGGCCAGCAGGCCTGGCTTCACACTTATTAGCAATTAAAATCCTCAGAGCCTGGGAGTCAATTAGCTCTGAGCTCAGCAGTGCCTCAAACCCTGGGGATGAGCCTGCTAACAAGAGCTGCAGCCAGCTCCCCACAGGGCTCGTGCTGGCTCACCAGAAGAGCTATTTGCTTTTTCATTTACACCTTGGATGAGTGTTGCTGCGTGGAGTTCAAGGTGTCTTCTCGGGTGCGAGCTGCCAGGCAGGGAGCACACGCTGCGTGCTGGAAGGTGGAAGGCTTCCCAGCGTGCAGGGCTGGAGCCCTGCACCTCTCCTGGCACGGCACAGCGCCGGCACCCAGCAGGGCCCTCCGTGCATGGGGTCATGGCGTGGTGAGGGAGGGCTGGCCTTGCTCTGACTATCACAGGGCTGTGTGGGAGGGTCTCACTGTGGCATGTGTTTGTAGGAGGCAGAGTCATGTGTGGTCTAGTAAATCCCCGCCGCTACCCCCTGGTTTGCTCTGCCCGAAGCTCTGGAGCTGCTGCACTGTGGTACCCTGATCTGCCGGGCACCCCGGGATGTGCTGGATCTCTGAGCACTGGGATGATGCCCTGCTGTGGGCAGTGGTTTCTCTCTGCAGCAGGAGGGCAGTGGGGCTGTGAGCTGGGGGTGGGCTTGGGGGGAGGCTGGAGAGGCTGTGCAGCCCCGGGGAAAGGGATGGCTCCATGCCTTTGATTTGCAGCACCTTGGGAACAAGCTGGAAAGGAGGCGGGTGATGGAGATTGAAGCATGTAGGTGTGCAGGCTGGAAGGTAGCGTGGGAGCTGGAAAGAAAACATGCTTTGGTGGAGGGTTTCACAGGGATTTGCCGATACTAGGAGGTGAGACAGAAGCAAAAACATGAAAGGAGAAAGGAGGACAAGCTTGCTGAATGCTAGGGCAGAGGGGTCTTGGAAGTGGTGAAAAGCAGGGATGGAGAGAAGTAGGAGGCCATGAAGTGAAGGGGCCACTGGCTGGGTGGCTCAGCTCCTGGTGGCGGTGGGACACGCAGGCTGTGAGCCAGGCAGGTGCAGTTTTAACACCCAGTGTCCAGCCAGACACTTGATGGAGGGGATGAGCCCTCATCGAGCGATCGGTGGGAGCAGGTCCCTTTGCAGGCTGTGGTGGGGCTGCATGCTGCCGGGCACCTCCTGATCTCTGCCAGTCCATGGGGTGCTGGACGCAACGCGTGATGCCATGCTCTCGAGGCACTTCGGGATGCTGGGGAGCGAGTGGTGATGCCTTAGCCTTGCCTTGGCTTTCCTTCCCGCAGATAACGAGGTTGCAGGAACAAAGGGACAGTGTGGGGAGTGGGTGGTGACAGGCATGCAGGGTTTGCAGCTTGTTATTTCGCTTGTGTTTCCATTAAAGCTGCTGCTTTTAACTTGTTTCCATCTCTGAAGAGGCTCCAGGGTGGGTGGCAGATGCTTTATTACCCCTCCGCCTCCCTCCCACCCTCTCCTTTTTTCCTTGGCCAGCTCCCCGTGTTCCCATCGCATCCCCCTTCCCGCAGAGGCAGAGTCCTGCGGCTCTGGCTTTGCAGCACAGCCCACACGGGAGCCGCTCCTTGCTGGAGCTGGATTGGAGCCACCACACAGGCACTTCCCTGCGCCGGGAGCCGCTCGGCAAAGCCCGGCTCCTGCGGATGCCTTCCCTACGCACACTGTCCAGCTCGGGAGGGACGTTGCCTGTCCCGGATTTACTCTGTGCCCAAACAGGGGGCTGCTGGCGTCACCCGTGGTGCGTGCACCTGTGCGCCTTGGCGTTCCCAGTGCACCCCCGCAGGCACTGTGATGGCATCGCTGGGCAATACCAACTGATGTCAGCCGCTGGTGCACGGGAAAGGACAGCAGCCAGGGTCATGGCATGGGTCAGCAGTGTCCCTTTGATGCTGCTGAGATTTATGCATGTCCTGAAATGTTTTGCTAAAGCAGTGCCGCCACGCTGGGGCTGGGATTCTTCTCGCTAACTGTTGCCATGAGCATATGTTGCATTTTACACATGCTCTGCCTGGCTGTCCAAGCAACAAACCTCTCCAGCTTTAGTGTTTTGGGAAGCAGCTGCATCTCCCAGGAGGGAGGGGGCCAGGGACGGAACCTAGGGTCAGCATAGCACTTAGGGAAGCCTTTCCCAGCAGACAAACATGAAGCATTGCTCTCCGATCTGGCAGCATTCACCTCTACTCTTTGCCGTATGTACATGGTGGACAGTCAGAATTTGTTGATTTGGCTGCTGTCACTGAGGTCTGTGGTCTGAGATGCTCAGCACAATATCATGATGTCTAGCAGTGTGTTGCCTTGCTTCAGCAAAGAATTGTTTTGCCCCTATATAATGGCCCTGGCAAGGGTGAGCTCTGATGCATCACTTCTGCTGGTGCTGAGATAACAAGAAGTATTACTGCAAAAAACCTCAGGTGGGGATGGGGGCAGCTCTCCTAAGGGAAGTGATTATTTATTGTTGCTTGGAGCTTGCTGGACGTGACCCAGTGTGTTGTCCTGCCTGCCAAGAGGTGCCGAGGACTCTGGTCCCTTCAGGAGGACTGTCCTATGAACAGGAGTCCCATCACTCCATGGGTGGTGTGTGAGCAGGTGATGGATGTGACGGGTATGTGGCCCTTGCACAGGGGAGGGGACCCCAGGTAGCCTGGGCAACTCAGAGCACAGAGATCCTGCAACTCGCAGGTGCCATAGAGATGTCTCCTGTGTTGAATACAGGTTGTTGTCACCATCCTTGTCCCCTCTGGCTGTACAATCCGTGCTCTGTGCACCCTTCTCCAGTACCCATCAAGCTGTCTGGGCCAGGAGGCAGTTTCTGTGGCTGTAGGTTGCGGTCTCCCCCAGCACGCTGTGGGCTGCAGCACCCGGAGCCAGGAGGATAATGAGATCTTAATAGTCCAATTATATCCCATCGATTTACTCAGCATGTAATTGTTGGCGGCTGGGGCTGCCTGATGGAGCACTCACTCCGTCTGCCAGCGGGGAGGGCTGTGCTGTACCACCCAGCCTGGGATGCTCCTCGCAGCAACCAGCTGTTCCCCCCTGAACTGCCTCAGGAGCAGCTCCCCGACTCACTGTCTGCCCCCCAGGAAGGGCAGGGACAAGAGTGTCAGGCAGAGATTGGAGTGGGGACCCTGGGACCCTGCCCTGGCTGGGCAGGGGGTGCTGGCGTCAGGTTGACCCCAGGCTGACATCTCCCAACGCTGCTCTGGGGAGCAGAAGGGTTGTGCCTCTCCAACTGCTGCTAAAACAGGCTGACAGGAGAAGTGGCTCCTGGAGGGTGACAGTCCCTGTGGACTCTGACTGCGTGATAGCTGAGCCCTCAGCCGCGCCTGGCAGCCTGCAACGGGCAGCACAGCAGCTCCCAGGGACGTGTCCGGCTGGTCCCCTGGCAGCAGAACCAGCTCCTGCATATCTGCCTGCAGGTGTTTCTCGTCGCAGCACGGCATTGCGGGTGCATCTCTCACTTTTCTTCTTTTCATTTCCCTTTGGAGCTGATTGTAGCTGGAGTCCCAGGGACTAATGGCACCTTGTTTGGAACAGTCCCTCCTTCTCGTGATTTTAAGCCTGCCTTCATGATTGCGTTGGTTGTCCTTTGTTCTGGTGTTGTGGAAAACAGGGAATAATGTTCCCTTTACCCCTTGCCATGCTGCTTTGGACTCTGTTCCATCTCAGACCCTGCCAGGATGACATTTCCAGAGACCTCATGATTTCTTTCCTCAGTGGCAGGGTCTCACACTGAGCCCACTGTGCTGCACCTTGACTTGTTTGCCCCCATGTATCAGGCTCTGCCATCCCACCTTGTCCTGTGGAAACACCATCAGCCCCAGGGGCAGGGTACCAGCAGGCAGCAGCAGGCAGCGTGCAGGCTTCCTGTGACCTTGGAGATGGCAGAACGAGGCAGGGGTGGAGGTCTGTCTCGTCCCCCTTGTGCAGGATGGAACAGTGCTGGCAGCTAGGCTGGTGGAGCCCATTAAAAATCAAACAGCCTGATGTAATGCTCGGGCACACCGCAGGACTATGAACCTGAGACAGGGCTGTGGAGCCCCGCTCACGCTAGCGCTGGGGACCAGGGCAGGTGACACGGGGGACAGAACCCTGTCTTGTTACCCTGGCACCCTGCCAATGCATCAGTGGGGCAGCTCCCCTGGGTGGGCCAGAGCCTTCTGGAACATCCGTCCTCAAGCATTGGGTTCTTGCAGCACTGGGGACTCAGGACCATCCCCTTGAGTGGATCATGTGGCTGGGATGTATGGGTGACACTTGTTTTCTTGAGCATGGGGCTGCAGGTGCTGATGCTGGTACAGGTGGTGGATGCAGCCCCACCTTCCCTGTGCTCAGGGGTCTGCAGCAAGAATCAGGAATGCAAAAACCTCCCAGGGGATCTGAGCTGTTGGCTGCTAATGCGAGCACTGATTAGTCTCATTGATCTCACATAATGCAGGAGTCTCTGTCCTTTCATGCTCACCCTTGTCACCTGTCAGGCAGTGAAGGTGGCAGTGTGAACAGCTGTGGCAGCGGGGCAGCCCCGCTTCTACCTGTCCCTCTGCCCTGAGCAGCCTGTGCTGGGACAAACAGCATGTGCGGGGCAGCCCAAGGGGCGCCAGGCTGCTTAATAGCTGCTGGTGTCCGTGCTGGTTATTCCATTAGGGAAATGCTGGCTGCACCCTGGCACAGCCTCATCCGCCCAGCGCCAGAGAGGCGAGGCTGGGATCCAGGAGCATCTATCCCACACCAAAACGCTGGTGCTGCCCAGGGCTGTATGGTGTGGCTTGCAAGGGCATCTGCCTTGCTGCTCGAGACCTGTAGGATGGTTGCTGTGGCCAAGCTGGTGCCAGCGGTGGCTGGTCCCAGCGCCAGTGGAGCAGAGATGCTGGGGGAAGCACACGATCCGCAAGCAGGGACCTGTGCATTTTCATGTGGGAGCAACAGCATGGCAGCAGCTGAAGGGTCTGCCCCAGTGAGTGGGAGAGGGTCCACGAGCCCACTGTCTGCTAACCAGTTTCCGGCGTGGAAGCTGGGAAGGAGTCAAATAAGAGGAGAGCATCCCCCTGTGCATCACTCACTGGAGCTGGCAGCTGCTCAGGGTGTGCGCATGCTGCCGGGGTGGGAAGCTGCTCACCTGCCACCACATGTCCCCATAGACCTCGCTGGTGTGGCCAGGACGCGATACAGGCTGCATCTTTCTCCCTGAGGGAGGTACCCCAGTGTTGCCGAGGCTGGGTGAGACAGACCTCCGCACCGCTGGCAGAGCCGGCCCCTGCCTGGTGAAGGGATCGCGGTGCCGGAGGGCTGCCAGGCTGCCCCAGCGCTCTTGGCAGGCAGCGGGGGGCTCGGGGGACGTGGGGCCAGCGCCGCTGGGAAGCAATTACCTCCCTGCTGCGGCCGGTCCTAATCCCCTTGCGCGGCGCGAGGAGCTGCCTCGCCAAACAAGGCTCAATCAGGTTAAAGTGTGAAGTCAGGATTAGCCGAAAGAATGAGAGCGTGGTAATAGCCCCAGCCTCCCCGCCCGGCCGTGCAGCCCTGCTGTGGCCCCCTCCCTCCCATCCACCCTCCAGCCCGCTGGGCTCTTGCCGGGGAGATTAAGGCTGCCGGGTTTGTTCGCCTGAGTGGGCTCCCCACTGGGAAGCCATGTTGAACAGTTTTGCTCGGGCGCCCCGCTAAGTGCCGGGCAGGGCGGCGCGCCGGGGGGTTGGCTCCCGCCGCTGAGCCCCTGCCAGCCCTGGGGGAGCTGTGCCCGGCGCCTGGCTCCTCGCCGAACCTCCCGGGGACCGGCAGTGCTGGGGCTGCCAGCAGAGCCCGTGCTGGGGACACTTCCTGCTTCACCGTGTGGATTGCTTGGGCATCCCCTGGATTCAAAAACCAGGAACTCTTAAAATCCGGAGCTTTAGGAAAATACCTGGAAATGAAACTGGACAAGGCAGGGCGGCTGTAACGTGGCAAGGGGGGGCTTCTTTCTTTCCTCCTCTTCTGTATGTGCCCATCAGCTGGCCGGTCCCCAGCGGGGCTGTTGGACAAGTCAGCTCATGGTCCCTGCTGGTGCTCCGCCCATGATGGCAGCAACACTCTCGTGTTTGGCATGGTGCACGGTGGCACCGGCGCAGCCACTGAGGGTGCTGCAAGCTGCATGGCAGAGCGAGGAGAAGCCGTGCCATCTGCTGTTTCTTCAGTGCCAAAGTGTAAAGCAAACATAGCTGGGAGCTACCAAACACCAGGAGGGAAGGGGCCATGCCTTGTTCCAGTGCCGGGGCCCGAGGATCCCGCAGGCTAAGCATGTGTTTGTCCTGGTGTCATCAGCTGTGTGACCGTGCCAGCAATGAAAGGCTGGCATCGGGGCCTTGCTGAAACCCTCGCATCCAGCGTCTGTCCCTCTTGGCTTCGGTACCCCAACGGCAGCACTTCATCGGTGACTGTCACAAAAAGCTGTGAAGGGGAGAAGCCTCGCAAAGTCAGTTGCAACCTTCTAGCAGCGTTTCCCTCATGAGCTGTAAGTGAGCAGCTTGCAGACAGACGCCTGGGTTTAGTCCCTGGGTGCGTTGGGACTCCCTGTGCTGCGAGCGGAGAAACATGAGCAAGGTTTCCATGGGGGAACCAGACAAGCTGCAGGCGGGGGCTGCCTGGGCAGGCAGTGCTGGAGCTGGGAGGGGGTGCAGAGCACCGAAGCGTGATGGGTGCTGCCGTGCTTGGCCCCGCTGTGACCGATTTAGTGTTGGAGGACAAGCAGCTGCCAAAACGGAGCGCGGGGCATTGAATGCATTGCTAGGAAGAGTGGTGAACTTTGTCTGGGGGTTTCCAGAGGGTTTTCTCGGGGATTCCTTCTCCTAAGAGCTGAAGGGGAAAAAGAGATCTGGGGCAATTGCTACATTTTTCTGAAAGGTCAGTGTAATTCCTGAGGGCTCATCAGATCCACAGCAGAGGATGGGGAGGGTGCATTTGCATCTGACGGGGTGCTGGGCTGTTGGGGGTTGCAGGTGTTTGCTCCTTCTCCTTTGGAGAGTGTGAGGCCACCCCATCCCTTCGAGAGGGGCTCGGCTGAGAGCCCTGGGAAGCTGCTGGAGCAGCCTGGGTGCGACCAGGGGGGAGCAGGCAGCACAGTCAGCATAGGCAGCACAGTCAGCTCAGGCAGCGCAGGCAGGTCAGGCAGCACAGGCAGCACAGACAGCACAGGCAGGGCAGCCTGGCAGTGCCGCCGTGTGGGTAGCGGTGAAACTGCGCCTGCTGCGCACCCGGCTGCTGGCAGGGGAGCTGGGCTTTACCCTTCCAAGAGCCTGGGCCCTTCCAAGGGGGGCACTCCCCTTCCTCTTCCCCAGCAGTGGTGGTTTGCCAGCCGGGTTTGGTTCCCCCAAAATGACTCGTAGTGATGCATCAGCCCCTGCTCCATGCATATGGTGCCAGAGCTATGCACCAGTCCCTGCCCTGGAGGGGGGGACACAGAAAGCATGCAGGGGGCAGGGGCTGGTATGTCACTGGTACTGTATGGCAGCTCCCTGGTGGCTGGGCGTCCCACTGGAGGGCTGGGCAAGCCCACAGTCCTCGAGTTTTCCTTCTCCTCGTGCAACTGTGCAAGCGATGCTGGTGCTTCCCTCTGGGAACATTTCCCCATCATGGTAGTGAAGTTTTTGGCGGGGGTGAAGTCCCAATTTGGAGACCTCCAGATCTTTTGTTAGCAGCTTGTGGGCCATGCTGGGCCCATTTTCTGGAGAAAATGGGGCACCAGGAAGAGCATGGATGCTGTGCCTCCGTCCTGACCCAGCCCAACAGCCTTGGGATATCCATAGGGAACACTTTGTTGTGTTGAAGCAGAGCTGGTGAGCACTGAGTGTGAGATGCTGGTACCCGGGGACACCCTGAACCCCTTCTTGGGGCTGGGATGGGGGTGTCTGCATGGCCTGTGTAATGCTGGGGGGTGCTTAATCCATGCAGGATGTCCTGGTCCTGTTCCTCACTCACCTGGGGACTTGCTGCATAGGACAAATGCAGTGTCGTGCCTCAGTTTCCCTGTGTCAGGAGGAGCAGGAGACTTTGCCTCCAGCCCTGTGAGTGGCTGGAGCAGGGCTGGGGCTGGGGCGGACAATGCAGGCACCTGCCGAGCTCGGAGGAGCTCCCGGGCCTTGGGGTGGGAGAGGGAATGGCAGTACAGGAGCCATGGGGCACAAATAGGATAGGCAGGTTCCCCCAAGGATAAGGTGAGCTGAGCTGCTCCACCCAGATGCTATTTTGCAGTGAGATTTTTGGGTTTCATGGTTGTTAAAAGCCAGCCTAGATGCAGCAGGGGATCTGACCTGCTGCCAGCAAACACAGAGCCTGTGCTGGCCTGGCACGCACCAGAACCGCAGAGCGGGTGATTGCGTGGATGGTGCCGTGTATTGATGAAGTAATTAATGACCCCATTATTTGTGCCCTCTGAAGTGCAGGGCAGGCTCCATGGGAATGCCTGCTGGAGCCACTAAGTGTAATTACCCATTAATTATCAGGGACCTGTAATTATAGCAGTCACAGGGTATTTAAGTACAGAGGGTTTTCCCAGAGCTGTGCCCTGCTCCTCTGCTTGTCAGAGCTGGGGACAGCAATGCCCGGGGAGCCATTTGCAGCCACCATAGATGGAGCTGGAGTCACCTCAAGACCAACAGCAGAGCAGTGGGCATCCAAGGACCTGAAGCCAGATTCCAGTTTCCCAGAGCCCCTCAGGGATCACTGAGTGCCGGGGCATGTCCCTGCCTGTGGATGCCCTGGTGCCACAGGGCATCATGCTTTGCAGGCACCGCTCATTTTCCTTCCCGCCTCTTTCTTCTGCAGGGACCTGAGCGAGAACTTCATCCAGGCCATCCCCAGGAAAGCTTTCCGCGGGGCCACCGACCTCAAGAATTTGTGAGCACCAGTGGGGACAGGCACAGGTTGCATGGGGGAGTTTGGGGTCAGGTCTGGTGGCAGGAGTCATCAGGAGCCGCCCGGGCTCTCCCAGCAATGCTCCCTCTGTCTTCCTCCCACAGGCAACTGGACAAGAACCAGATCAGCTGCATCGAGGATGGAGCTTTCCGCGCCCTGCGGGGGCTGGAGGTCCTGTAAGTGGCCAGAGGCTGGCTGGAGCCTCCACCCACAAGTCCTGTGCCGGGTGAGGGTGTCCCTGGGTGCTCCCCACTCACTGAGACACTGCAGGGACATCCCCAGCGTGCCACTTCTCCCTGTCCCCGAGCAAGGGCTGAGCAGGGGTTTGGTACCACTTCTGCAGTGCTGTGCTGCAGGGCCTGATCCTGCCCCAGGGAGTCCACCTGCCTGCAGCTGGCTGTGGAGGGGAGAAGCCTGGAAAGGGCAGCAAGCCCTGCCTGGGGGTTTGGGCTGTCCCCATCACTTGCCTCTCCATCCATGCATCCTGTGCTGGGGGGTGGGTGGGTGCTGCTGCTCCCAGGGGTTTGTTTGGTGCCACCTGTACCATTTACTGCCTGACTTGCCCCTCTCTGTCTTCCTGCAGGACCCTGAATAACAACAATATCACTTCCATCCCTGTGTCCAGCTTCAACCACATGCCCAAGCTGCGGACATTGTGAGTGCTGGGGCCGTGGGGTTGGGAGGGACCCAGGCTAGAGCAGGATGTCCCTAGCTCTGCTTGGCAGTGCCAGCAACTCAGAAGTGCTGGGACAGCGCCATGGGGAGGGGATGTAGGGGACACCCTGCAGAGCATCCCCAAGTACTGCCAAACAAGGTGGCTTTGGCAACCGGTGCAGGTGTTCCTGGGGCTCCTCTGTGTGACTCTCCATATGCCCCCACCCTTTGGGATGAGCGAGGTTGGGCAGCTGGAGGGCAGGGGATGGAAGAGGGCTGTCCGGTGGCCGCTGACTGCCCCGTCTGCCTGCAGCCGCCTGCACTCCAACCACCTCTTCTGTGACTGCCACCTGGCCTGGCTCTCGCAGTGGCTGCGCCAGCGCCCCACCATCGGGCTCTTCACCCAGTGTGCCGCCCCAGCCCAGCTCCGCGGCCTCAACGTTGCTGAGATCCAGAAGAACGAGTTCAGCTGCTCTGGTGAGGAGGACAAGGGAGGTGGGAGGTGCCCGGGCAGGGACACCGGTTGGAGGGGCAAAGCCTGTGCCATTGATGCAGCCCACCTCCATTCCCTGCCACGCACCCCAGCTCAGAGCCTGGGTGCATGCAGTGGGTTCATCTCAGGTCAGCACTGTCCCTGGTGTGGGGACAACATAGGGACAACACTGTCCCATCAGTGTGACAAAGGGTGTGTCAATCTGTGCCCTTGGAGCTGCCTTTTGGATGAGGTTGGGGTGCACTGTGACCTTGTGTACCCACTTAAGGATGGCATGACCTGTACCAGCACACTGAGCTGTCACCAGGGTCCCTTCCTTGGGGTGCTGCCATTCACCCGCCTAGACCAGTTCTTTGCAATTCCCGTGCTGGCTGCTTCCCCGGCAGGACAAACGGACCCGGCACGCGCCCAGCTCTGCAGCTTGTCCTCTGGCTCCTGCCCAGCCATGTGCACTTGCAGCAACGGCATCGTGGACTGTCGGGGCAAGGGGCTGACAGCCATTCCCGCCAACCTGCCTGAGACCATGACAGAGATGTGAGTATGGCCCCACACGGTCACTGCTGGGCTCTGGGTGGCTCAAGGCAGTGGGGACATGGGGCCAAGCCCTACAGCTCAGCCACCCTGCAGGGCGGCAGGCTTTCCTCGCCCTCCTCCCATGCTGCCCAGATTTATCCCTGGATTTAGCTGCATTAAAAATGTAAATAGAGAAATAATCTCGAGGGAATCCAATTAAGAAGCAAAGCCCCTGCCAGGATGGCACACAGAGCACATGGGAGGCAGCAGGAACCCCCAGACTCAGGGTGCTGCCGGGTGGAGGTGCTCCCGCTGCTCTAGGCAGCGCGGTCCCCCACCCATGGCACCCCTCCTTGGTGGAGAAAGCCCTCAGCACAGGCTGCAGGTTGTTCCTGGGGTGAATGGTGCTTCTTCGGTGGGGTAACTTACTGCAAGCCTGGGGGTCTTGCAGCCCCCCGGCCCTGTCAGTGGGGTGAGGGGGCTTGGCCAGCCCTACAGCCCTCATCTCTCCTCCTCCTCCTCTTTACAGACGCCTGGAGCTCAACGGCATCAAGTCCATCCCCCCAGGTGCCTTCTCCCCCTACAAGAAGCTGCGGAGGATGTAAGTGTGCAGCCCCCACCACCAGGGTGCTGAACCCCAGCACCCTTCGCCCTGCAGTCCGCTGCCATGAGCCTTCACCCCCTGACTCCAATGGGCATGGGGCACTTGCTGTGACACGGGTGCCCCATGTGGCAGCACTGGGATGGGGGTCTGGGATACCCCCGGCTCTGTGTATAGGGTGCTGGGGATGGTCCCCTGGACCCAGCAGGAGAATGGGGGATATGGGGTGAGAGAAGAGGGGTCCAGGCCACCTTCTCCCTTTGGGTTTCAGAGACCTGAGCAACAACCAGATCTCAGAGATTGCCCCCGATGCCTTCCAGGGTCTGCGCTCGCTGAACTCGCTGTAAGTGCCTGCGCTGGGGTGTGTGGAGGGAGGTGAGGCAGACACTGCCTGCTGAGCTGTGCCCTGTACTACTCCCCCACATCCCTCACACCAGCCTTGCTCTTACAGGGTGCTGTATGGCAACAAGATCACGGACCTCCCCAGGGGTGTCTTCGGGGGACTTTTTGCCCTGCAGCTGCTGTAAGGCACTAGATGCTCCGTGGGGATACAGGGAAGCGGGGCTGAGGTCTCCACCACCCTTGGTGCAGCGGAGGGGGGTCCCGAGGCTCACATCCCTCTCTGCCTGCCAGGCTCCTCAATGCCAACAAGATCAACTGCGTGCGGGCGGATGCCTTCCAGGACCTGCAGAACCTCTCACTGCTCTCACTCTACGACAACAAGATCCAGAGCCTGGCCAAGGGCACCTTCACCTCCTTGCGGGCCATCCAGACCCTGTGAGTGCCCACTCCAGCTCCAAGTCCCCAGGCAGGCATGTGCCTGGGGGGAGCATCTCAGCAGGTAGCCAGGGCTGGAGCTGGCGGTCACCCACTGCCCCTGGCGGTGTGTCACCCGCTGTCCCCGGCGCAGGCACTTGGCCCAGAACCCCTTCGTCTGCGACTGCAACCTGAAGTGGCTGGCAGACTTCCTCCGCACCAACCCCATTGAGACCAGTGGTGCCCGCTGCGCCAGCCCCCGGCGCCTGGCCAACAAGCGCATCGGCCAGATCAAGAGCAAGAAGTTCCGCTGCTCGGGTGAGAGCTGTCCCTGTCCCTGCCACGGGTGCCTTGCGGCATGGCTGTCCTCAGCCCTGCCCCAGCCTGGTGTCTGTGTGCTTGGGGTGCTGATGTGTGTTTTTCTCTGCAGCCAAGGAGCAGTATTTCATCCCAGGTAAGAGGAAGAGCCGCCCACATGGGTCGGTGGGTGCATGGTGCCCTTTTGGCCAGGCTGTCTGTGGGGGTGGTTGTGCCAGTGCCCCATGGTCTGGCCCGGGAGGGCCATGCTGCATTTCCTATCGTTTCTGTTGCTGAGTTCCCAGGTGCTGCGGTAACAAAGGCACTGGGTACCAGGATGTGTTTCAGCATCTCCCATCATGCCATTATCAGGATGGGCACAGAGGTGTCCCCAGGGTCCAGCTCTGGCTGCAGGAGCAGGGAGGGTGGTGGGCGGCGCAATGCCCCACGCACCCAGGACAAATATCCCTGCAATAGCCTGCTTTGGGCACACAGAGGGGTGGTGTGTGCAGTGGCTGGGATGCGGGGAGCTGGGGAAGAGACAGAGCAGCTGGGGTCGTGGGGGGATCAGAGGAGGGTAGAGCAGGCGCAGCCCTCCGTGCCCCTGCCTGCGGGACCCCACGCTGCCCTCGCCGGCGCACAGGGACGGAGGATTACCAGCTGAACAGCGAGTGCAACAGCGACGTGGTCTGCCCCCCGAAGTGCCGCTGTGAATCCAACGTGGTCGAGTGCTCCAACCTGAAGCTCACCAAGATCCCAGAGCGCATCCCACAGTCCACAGCTGAGCTGTAAGAGCCCCCTCCCTCCCACCCCGCTTTCCCTCCTGCACCCAGAGCATCGCGGCGCTGGGGCTTGGCTGGGGGGTTGGTTTGTGCCAGGCCTTTCGCAGCCATCTCCTGAGCTCTTTTCCCTGCCGCCCGTGCCAGGCGCCTGAACAACAATGAAATCTCTGTCCTGGAGGCCACTGGCATCTTCAAGAAACTCCCACATCTGAAGAAAATGTGAGTATTGGGCAGGCACAGCCCTGTCGAGAGTGCCCCGGGGCTGGGAAAGCACACAGGGGTCCTGATGCCAGGGCAGCCTCAGGCGTGAAATGGGGGGCATGTCCCAATCTGAGGGTCTCCTGAGGGACTGGGCTTGGTGGGAGGTGAGGGAGGCAGTGGTCAGGATGAGGCCAAGGCAGAGCCCCCTGTCCCAGCCTGCTTTCCCTTCTCCACAGCAACCTCAGCAACAACAAGGTGTCGGAGATTGAGGACGGGGCATTCGAGGGTGCATCCTCCGTCAGCGAGCTGCACCTCACTGTGAACCAGCTGGAGTCGGTGCGCAGTGGCATGTTCCGGGGCCTGGATGGGCTGAGGACCCTGTGAGTCTCTCCTCCACCATGGGGACCAGGATGTCCCTGCTTCTTGCTCCCCTGCCCTGCCCGCACTGCTGGGCTGGTGCTGTCAGCATTGCTGTGGATCCAGTTTAGGAGTGCCTTTATCATCCAATGGCTGTATCCAGAGCCAGGGCAGGGGCTGGATTTTGCTGCTCGGGAATGGACACAGGCTTGTCCTCCTGTCCAGCAGCCCTGGCACTGCCAAGGAGGGTTTGCCCCATGGCACCTGCCTGGGTCCTTAGGTGCCCTCATCCCCTTCCCTCCACAGGATGCTGAGGAACAACCGCATCAGCTGCATCCACAACGACAGCTTCACGGGGCTGCGCAACGTTCGCTTACTCTCGCTGTACGACAACCAGATCAGCACCATTGCACCGGGTGCCTTTGATACGCTGCAGTCCCTCTCCACACTGTACGTCTTGGGCCCCAGGGGGGGATGCTCCCAAGCTGTCCCTGTCAGGGCGAGGGGCTGCGGGGGGTCCCCTTGCCTGGCCGCTGCTCAGGTGATGCCCTCGTGCTCCCTCCCATGTGCAGGAACCTGCTCGCCAACCCCTTCAACTGCAACTGCCAGCTGGCCTGGCTGGGGGACTGGCTGCGCAAGAGGAAGATCGTGACAGGGAACCCGCGGTGCCAAAACCCCGACTTCCTCCGGCAAATCCCACTCCAGGATGTGGCTTTCCCAGACTTCAGGTGTGAGGAAGGTAACTCACGGGTGCCAGGGGTGAGGGGGAACTGAGCTGCTCCTCCCAGGCTATCACCATGCTCCCCGTCCCAGCACTGTCCCTGCTCCTGGGATGTCTGGCAGTGCCCCGTGGAATGTCTGGCAGTGCCCCACAGCAAGCTGGTAGCTCAAGAGGTTCCTCAGCCCGTTAACACCCTCCCGTAATGATGCACAAGTTTCCCTTCATGGTACCCAGCCCTTAGGGCTGCACTCAAACACCAAGGAGCTGCTTTGGAGCCAGGAGGGGAGTTTGCCCCCACTGCACCATGTGGCCCTTGTACGTGGGCAGGTCTGTTCTGACAAATGCTGTGCCCTGGGTGCTGGCAGCAGCAGATGTGTAGGCAGAGCCCACCAGGATTCATCCTGCTCCTTCCTTCCTTTCCCCCCAGCCCTGCACACGCACCAGAGCCGGGCAGACGGTGCCAGCCGAGAGTGTGTGTGTGTTGAGAGAAAAGCCTTTTCTAAAAAATGTTTTAAATTTAGAGCATCTTTTTTGAGCCCTCCAGGAAATATTTACAAACAAATCATTGTTTCTTCTGCTTTCCCTCCTCCACCATGTCAAAGCCTGAAGGGTTGCATCCTGTGCCTTTCCTAGCCGTACCAGATAACACACGGTTGTGCTGGGGACTCCCCTCCCGCAGGAGCCCAGCACCACGGCAGGGAAGGGGGAGTGATGCCAGCTCCTCCAGCTGCTTGGCATAGACACTGTTCCCTCTGGAGATGGATGAAGGGGGTTATTTCAGGAGGATATGCAGGGCTGAGCCCTTTCTTCTGCACCCTCCTCTCTGCCATCCCTGGGACTGCATTTTTGCCTGAAAATGGTGGAAATCAGAGCAGCCTTGAGCAGGCTGCATCCGTCCTGGTGGGGCAGGTGGTTTCTGGGTACAGGACTGTGATTCTTGTGCCGCTGTGTGTCAGCTGGGCTGGGGCCGTTCCCCGTGGGCAGGCTGCCTGCAGCACCCTGCTTTGGGGGCGAGGGGAGATGGTCGGCATGGGGCTGGGTGCTGGAGGGGAGCAGTCCTGGGTGGGTGCAGGGCACTGAGTCCAGCCTCCTGCAGTGCCCAAGGGCTGGACCTTGGTGACTGTGTGACTCTCTGTGCCCGGTGCAGGTCAGGAGGAGACCAGCTGTGTCCCCCGGCCCCAGTGCCCACAGGAATGCACCTGCCTCGACACCGTTGTCCGCTGCAGCAACAAACACCTCAAGGCCCTGCCCAAGGGGATCCCCAAGAACGTCACGGAGCTGTGAGTGGTGGGCGGGTGCCCAGGCTCTCCCGCTCATTTCCAGAAGGTTCATGGCTCTGGGCAGGGGGTCTCTGTCCACCTTCATCTTGGCCAGGTAGTGGGAGCAGGAGCCCCACCCAGCCAAGGGGCCCTCACCAGCCCCAGCCCCAGTGAAGGGCTCAGTGAAAGCCTGTCTGCAGACTCGGGGCTACCAAGGGTGATGTGCTCTTTGGCCCTTGGGAAGGGGCAGCGTGGGGACAGCCACCCCCAGCAGCTGCGGTCCCCACATAGCCATGCAGACTGGGGCTCTGCAGTTCCCAGCATCCTGCCATCAGTGACAGGGATGGGGACACCCTGCCTGTGCCAGCTCCTCAGCCCCTCTCTGCCATCATGTCTCACCACGCCTGTAGGGATGCTCTTGGCAGCCCCAGCTCTGAGCACATGGCAGTGGGATGTGGTTTGCCTGGGGTCAGCCACCCATCACTGTGGGTGTCAGGGAGATGCCCACACAGCTGTGCCAGGGCTGGATGTGTGGGCACTGGGATGCCCATTGCTGCAAAAGGGGCTCTGCACCCATCTGGGATGGGGAACTGCAGCAAGTCCTTTGTGCAGGGGTGTAGGCACTGGTTGTGCACATGCCTGTGTACAGAACCCCCTCACACCCCTGCGCTGTCTCGCACACGCCTCTTCTCCTCATCCTCCGCTCTCTCTCATGTGCCTTGGGAATGGTTACAGCCACCCACGCTCACGTCGGGTGTGTAAAGGCAGCACATGTCTGGCTGTGCTCGCACACGCAGACTGCTGGGAGACTGCCCCCAGGGACTCACGTCCAGAGCCCCCAGGCATGCTCATGTGCTCACATACTGTCTCCCCTCAAGCCCTGGGGTCCCCCTAGAGCCTCGCAGGCCCTGGGTGCCAGCAGGGAGGTGATGCTGGAGATGCTCCTCGCAGCCCCAGGTCCATAGGGGTGTCTGCACAGGAGGAATGGGATGGTGGAGAGAGGGACTGCCTGCTTCTTCACCACTCCGAGGTGCTTCTATTCTCCCTTGCAGCTACCTGGATGGAAACCAGTTCACTCAGGTCCCGGGACAGCTCTCCACCTTCAAGTACCTGCAGCTTGTGTAAGTACCCAGGAGCAGGAGCCCAGCCAGGCAGCTGGTTCCCCTGACCGCAAGGACAGTGGCTGTGGCCATGGTGTGTGATCCTGGCAGTGTGGAGGGACCCCTGACAGCCCTCTGTGTCCCCCTCTGCACCAGGACACAGCTGGCTGGCAGCAATGCTCAGCCCTTGGGTGCTCACAGCCTCTGCTGGGGCTGGGCACAGGGCAGAGGGGGGACAGTGGCATTGCTGCAATCACCCTGCGTTACAGTCCTGCTGCTCCGCAGTGCTGATGTTTGCACCTCGTTGCAGCTGAGCAGGCGGGGGAGCAGTAAGGGGAGCCCAGCTGGCTCCAGCCCCTGGGGTTTCTGTTTTCCAGCGATCTGAGCAACAACAAGATCAGCTCCCTGAGCAACTCCTCCTTCACCAACATGAGCCAGCTCACCACCCTGTAAGTGCGGTCCCTGCAGCATTGTTCCTAGGGGACCTTCCTAGGGGACCCTGAAGAGGGGGGATGCTGGGGACACCGGGGTCTCCCCCCTCCATCTGGGTGAAGCTGTGGTTTTAGCTGGAGCTGACACGGGGAGGGGCAGGGGGTGGCTGAGGGAGTGTGCAGCGATGCCCCCAGCTCAGTGATCCCTTCTCCTTCCCTTCCACAGGATCCTCAGCTACAACTCCCTGCAGTGCATCCCTCCACTGGCCTTCGAGGGCCTCCGCTCCCTCCGGCTGCTGTAAGTACCTGCCAGTAGCCCTGCTGCCAGCCCTGCTCAGCCCCTTCACTGTGTCCTTGCGTCCCGTGTCCTCGTATCCTCTGTGCCTGCTTGGAGCTGGGTGCAGGCAGGCAGGGTGCAGGCTGCAGGAGGAGTTGCATCAGCTTCTCAGAGCAGATGGTGCATTTGCAACAGTGACAGTGTGGTGGGGTCCAGCTCTGCCACCCACGCCTGGACTTGCGGGGTGGGAACAGCCCAGCTGGTCACAGTTCTTGCTGCCCACCCTGGGGCCATGGGCATTGCAGGACCCTCTGTTCTCTGCAGGTCTCTCCACGGCAATGACATCTCCAGCCTCCCTGAGGGTATCTTTGCAGACGTCACCTCCCTGTCCCACCTGTGAGTATCTCCCACTCCACAGGGCGCAGGGCTGGACACAGGCTGGGGAGACCTTTAGAAACCATGGGGCTGAGCTCCGCTTCCCTGGGAACTGAGCTGCCTCCTCTCTTCCTTTCTGAGCCGGTACTCGGGACAGCGTGGAGCAGTGCCGTGCTGTGCTTGCCCTCCCTGTGCTCAGCTCCCAGGTCCAGTTGTGTAGCTGAGCATCCCAGTGCCATGGGGATGGCCCTGTGGTCCTTGCTGGAGGTGGTATGGGGTCCCCACCCACCCCACCAAGTCCCCAGTGTCCCCTAACATGGAGGTCAAGCCATGCAAGTTGCTGGCATGGCCGTGGGTCAGCAGGGGCTTCTCTGACCCATGCCAGTGTGTCGTTAGCCTCCTGCCAGGGTCTTTCCTGTAGCAGTCCCCCCAAATCTGTCATGCATCCTGCTGCTGGTGTTTCAGCTCCTCTTTGTGGGAGCCTGTACCACAGGAGAGCAGCCATTCAGAACAGGGTTCAGCTTTGCTCGGAGTGACTGTTCAGTCCCTTCCCTGTCCCTGCTAAGCCATTCCTACCCACCTGCCAGTGGCCAGTCCTGCTCCTGGCATCCTGGGGGTCTCAGTCTTTTCCTCCAGCCTGTGGAGAGCATCCAGCTTTCCAGTCCTAGCCTCCCTGTGTTTTTTTGGGAGCAGCACTGCTCAATCTTGTCTTCCCTGACTCTTCACTGATTTCCCTTGCCAAAGCACAGTGCTGCATTTGCTGCTAACAGCCAGTGCTGCCGGCTCCTTCTGGGCTGAGCTGTGTCACCAGCCGGTGCTGTTGGTGCTGTAGGACCAGGTTTGTCAGCCCCAGCAGATCTGCTGTCCCTACTGCCTGCCTTCTGGGTTACTGTCTCCTTCCTTCCTCTCAAGTGTCAGTCGCACCAGCCCTCCATCACGGCTGACCTTTGCAGTGAAGGAAGATGCAAAGAGGCATCAGCCCCTCAGCCTTGTACCTCATCTACTTCTCCCTGCCCTGCTCTGCTTTCAAGCCTCCTTTCTTCTCCTCTCTCCGAGCAATTCCTTGCTCTCCCCTGATGCTGCCCCCATGAGCTCCGGCCATGACCCACTGCTTGTCCCCAGCAGCCTGCTCCCATGTCCCTGCAGGCTTGTGCAGCAGAGCCCCGGCTGGCCCCACAGCTCCTGTGCAGTGTTTTTCCTACACAGCCTCAGGGTGCTCTGCCTGGTTTGCACTGGGCCCAGGCAGCTGTGCCCAAGTGCTGGAGAGGGACTGCCGAGGGTTTCTGTGTGTGCTGCGGAGGAGAGCCCCAGCACGGAGCCACTGCCTGGTTCCCTCTGTGGGAACCAGGTTCAGTTTTTCCTTCCTCCCCTTGCAGAGCCATCGGGGCCAACCCCCTGTACTGCAGCTGCAACCTCCGCTGGCTCTCCAGCTGGGTCAAGACGGGGTACAAGGAGCCAGGCATCGCCCGATGCGCTGGGCCCCCCGACATGGAAGGCAAGCTGCTGCTCACCACCCCTGCCAAGAAGTTCGAGTGCCAAGGTGAGAGGTGCCCGTGCTGTCTGTTTGTCCATCCATGCCCTCCTATGGCAGGGCAGCAGGCATAGCAGGGAGCCAGGCTGCCTCCTGCCCTGTGCCTGGCAGAGCGATACTCCGTGAGTCTGCGGCACTTCAGCTTTCATCCGTTGAGCTGCCTTGTGGATGCTTGTGTCTCCCCAGCCTGGCTGGTGACACGTCCCTAGTGATCAAGCAAGCACGTGGCTGTCTCATTGCATGGTGCACGGCCCATTTTTGGGGCAGGCTCTGCTCCCACCTGTGGCTGGGGCTCTGCGCCCTGTATTGGTGCGCACAAACGTACACCTCCCCATCACTCCCCACACTGACCATCATCTCTGCACCTCCTGTCCCACAGGCCCGCCCACCCTGAGCGTCCAGGCCAAGTGCAACCCCTGCCTCTCCAGCCCCTGCCAGAACCGGGGCATCTGCCACAACGACCCCCTTGGCTCCTACCGCTGCACCTGCCCCACCGGCTACAAGGTACCGTGGTCCCGGGGGACCCATCCCTGCACAGGGGCTCTGCCATGCCCTGGGGGCTTGCTGCCTGCAGGACACCCCCTTTCTGCACACCGCAGTGCCCTGCCAAGTGGGATGGGGCAGGGGAGTGGGACGTAGTGCTGTGGCCCCCTCTGTGCTCCCCCCTCTCCCTCTTTCCCCAGGGCAGGGACTGCGAGGTGGCACTCAGCAGCTGCTCCTCCAACCCCTGCACCAACGGGGGGACCTGCCAACCTCAGAACGGGGAAGGAGCTGGGTTCAGGTGCGTGCTGGATGGGAACCCATGAGAGATGGGTGTTTGGGCAGCAGCATGGAGTCAGTATCCCATGGAGATAGTCTGATGCTTCCTTCTTCTTCTGCTTGCTCCCTTGGGCACACAGCTGGGATATGGCATTCCCACAGCAGCTCCATCCCATGCTGCCTGCTCTCTGCAGCCCTGCCTGCACCTCCTGCCAGCACAGCACCTGCAGGGCTGAGCACCGGCTCCGCTTCCCCATGCCCCCCAGCCTTGCAGGTTCCTGGGCTGAAGACATGGTGGGGAAGGGTCCCCTGCCACTAGGGAGGGCATGGGGAGGCAAAGGGCAGCAGGATTTGGGGCTGGGGTCTGGCTGCTGCAGTAGGGCTGGCTGTGGGACAGGGCAGGATGCGGCCCTAGGGTCACTGCCACAGCCTGTGGGGCTGCCATGTCCCTGCACAACCCTCCCTACCCTGAACGCTTCAGGACGTTCTGGGAACCAGGGTGAAAATAGATGGCAGGCTGGGGGTGAGGAAGTTGCAGACTGTTGTCATGGCAACTCGGAGCATCCTTGGGCAGTCTGCTCCTTGCCACCCTCTCTGTGCCCAGGTGCTCCCCAGAGCTCTCAGTGTGCATGCATGCTCTGTGCCAAGGTCCTGTGTTGGTTGTTTTGGGGGAACCATCCCAAAACGCTCTGTTTCTCACCCCCTGACACTGCCCATGCCCAATGGCAGGTGCCTGTGCCCCGCGGGCTTTGAGGGCCCAAGCTGCCGCGCCACCAGCAACCCCTGCAAGGAGCACAGCTGTGAGAACGGGGGCTCCTGCGTGCCCAGTGCCACCAACTACACCTGCCTGTGTCCTGCCCACTACACAGGTACCCAGAACACAGGCTAGACCCCCCAAACCTCACAAACTGGCAGGGGGATGTGTCGGTGCCAGCTGCAGGCTCAGCAGCTCCCTGCCTTGAGCTGAGCCCCCCACAGGGACCAGCGCTGCCCCTCTGCTGCTGCAGTTGATGGGCACCCCCTGGCACCTCCTTTTCTGCCCTGCAGGGTATTTCTGTGAGCAGCCGCTGGATTTCTGCTCAGCTGAGCTCAGCCCATGCCAGCATGGCTCCACCTGCATCTCCACCAGTGAGGGGCCCAGGTGAGACCCCCACCCTCCCCAAACCACTTTCTCCCAGATTCCTGGGGAGGGGAGATTTGCTTCTGGGTGGCTGCAGCTCACAGGCTGGTGAGGGGGCACAGGGAGGGGGATGCCAGGAGGAGCAGGCACCCACCAGCAGGGGGGAAGGAAGGGGTGTCTGTGAGCCTCCCGCCTGCCCCAGGTGCGAGTGCGTACCCGGCTACGTGGGGACCAACTGCAGCAAGGACTTTGACGACTGCCAGGACCACCGGTGCCAGAACAATGCCCGCTGCGTGGATGAGGTGAACGGCTACTCCTGCCTCTGCACCGAGGGCTACAGGTACCACTGGGAAGATGGGGGGGCACCGGGGATAGCAGGGACAGTTATCTGTCACTGTGCAGGAGGGACCAGTCCTGGCTACCAGGTCCTTCCTTCCATCCGTCCATCCATCCATCCATCCATCCCCTGCTGTGCAAGAGCAAGGAGTTGGGTGGGGGTCTCTGTGGACGGAGGCTGGGGGGAGCCAGCATCCCTGGGGAGGGACCCCAGTGCAGGGCTCAGCATCCAGGCACCCCTCTGATGCTGCTGGCTGGAGACCCTCCCCAGGGACCCTAAACCAGAGGGGTGCTGTCAGAGCCCCATGCATGGTGGGCAGGGGGTAGGGCACTTTCCCAGCCCCATGCCCAGCAGCACTCTTGGTCCCACAGTGGTCAGCTCTGCGAGATGCCCCCCCGTGCTGGTGGGCAGTCTGGCCTCTGTGAGCGAGCTGAGTGCCAGAATGGGGCCCCGTGTGTGGAGCGGGGTGCCCGCGCCCTCTGCCAATGCCTGCCCGGCTTCGGTGGCCCCAAGTGTGAGAAGCTGCTGAGCGTCAACTTCGTGGACCGTGACACGTACCTGCAGTTCACCGACCTGCAGGACTGGCCCCGGGCCAATATCACCCTGCAGGTGAGGGCTGGAGGGGTGTGGGGCATCCAGAGGGTGGCACTGGGGGTGCTGCTGCAGGAACATGGGCTCCTACCTCTCCCCTGCCAGGTCTCCACGGCTGAAGGCAACGGCATCCTACTGTACAACGGCGACAGCGACCACATGGCCGTGGAGCTGTACCAGGGCCACGTCAGGGTCAGCTACGACCCCGGCACCCACCCCAGCTCAGCCATCTACAGGTACCTGCCACCCCTTCCCTGCTTGCCGGGGACTGCCACCCCCATTGCACGGGTTTGGGGGCGTCCCTGGTGACCCACCCTCCCCACCAGTGCCGAAACCATCAACGACGGGCAATTCCACACCGTGGAGCTGGTGACCTTCGACCAGATGGTGAACCTCTCCATCGATGGCGGCAGCCCCATGACCATGGACAACTCGGGCAAGCACTACACCCTGAACAGTGAGGCCCCGCTCTACGTGGGAGGTAGGACAGGGGCCAGGGGGGCGGCGGGGGGCATCTGGGCACGCTGACAGCCCTGTTCTCCCCAGGCATGCCTGTGGACGTCAACTCGGCCGCCTTCCGCCTCTGGCAGCTCCTCAACGGCACCAGCTTCCACGGGTGCATCCGCAACCTCTACATCAACAACGAGCTGCAGGACTTCACCAAGACGCGGATGACGCCGGGGGTGGTGCCTGGCTGCGAGCCCTGCCGCAAGCTCTACTGCCTGCACGGCATCTGCCAGCCTGCCGGCGCCCAGGGCCCCGTCTGCCACTGCGAGCCTGGCTGGGATGGGCCCCACTGTGACCAGCCCCGTGGTGGCCCCTGCCAGGGGCACAAGTGAGTGTCACCCCCACCCCCACACTGGCTGCCCCACAGTGATCCATCTGCGCCATTGGCTGTCCCGAAGCAACAGCACTGCCCCATTGGCTGCCCCACAGCTGTGGTCCTGACCCATTGGCCCTGTTGGGTCTTTGGCCACCCCACCTCATTGGCTGCCCTGCTGCAACTGTGCCACTCTGTTGGCTCATTCACTGCCCCTTCCTCACTGGCTGCCCCGCTGAAACTGCCCCACTCCATTGGCTCATTCACTGCCCCTTCCTCACTGGCTGCCTTGTCATTGTGTGCCCTTCACTGGCCACCCCTGTCCTCCCGGCCCTCTCCATTGCCTGTCCTGCCCTGCCCACCCCTCCCCTCCCATTGGTTGTCTGATGCCCTCGTCTAGGGCTGGGTGGAGCAGGTGGTGCCATGCTGTGTCAATGCCGTGCCATGGCGGTGCTGTGCCATGCCGTGCTGTGGCAGTGCCATGACATGGCACCAGCACTGAGTCATGCCAGGGCTGTGCTGTGCTGCTGGGTGCTGTGCCAGAGCCAGGCCAGTGCTGCAGCAGTGCTGTGCCGCGATGGCTGTGCCGTACCTGTGCCGTGCTGGTCCTGGTGCGATACTGGGCTGTTGCTGGTGCTGTGCTGGTGCTGAGCCATGCTGCACTAAGCACTGGGGGGCTGTGCGCGCTGGTGCCATGCTGTGCCAGCTGGTGCCTGACAGCGCCGGGTGTCCGCAGGTGCGTGCACGGGCTGTGCCTGCCCCTCGATGCCCTCTCCTACAGCTGCCAGTGCCACGAGGGCTACCAGGGTGCCCTCTGCAACCAGCCTGCCGAGCCGTCCGACCCCTGCCGCCACTGGCCCTGTGTCCATGGCCGCTGCCGCCTCACCCCAGGTGGCCAGCCTGCGTGTGAGTGCCACAGCGGTTACACTGGAGCCCTCTGCGACCAAGGTAGGGGCCAGGGAGGTGGGTGTGGGTGGAGGCAGCCCCATACCATGACACCAGCCTGAGCATCACTGTCCCACAGAGCTGGAGTGCCGCGGGGAGCCGGTGCGGGACTACCACCAGGTGCAGCGAGGCTACGCCATCTGCCAGACAACGCGGCCAGTGGCCTGGGTGGAGTGTCGGGGGACCTGCGGTGGCCCCGGTGCTGGCTGCTGCACTGGGCTGCGGCTCCGGCGCAGGAAATACGCCTTCGAGTGCAGCAACGGTGCAACCTTTGTGGAGGAGGTGGAGAAGCCCAGCAAGTGTGGCTGCAGCCAGTGCCTGTGAGCGGCCACTGGCCCCAGAGAGCTGGGGGGCCGGCAGGGATCCCCCCAGAGCCAAGGACCTCGCTTTGCCCTGCAGCCACAGCGCTGCTGTCTGGGTGTTCCTGAACCGCAGCTGCATCAGAGGAGCCCGGCAGAGGGTAGAGCTGTTGCATCTAGAGGATTGGAGGAAAAAAGAAAAAAGAAAAAAAAAACCCCACAAACAAAGCAAATGTGTAGATAGAAATTTTTTAAGAACTGCAGGTACACAGGTGTGCGGATACGGGGCAGGCGCTCTGCCCAGCTGTCCCGTCTCCTCCCTGCGGCACCTGCCTTCCCCCAGCACAGCCCCACAGCCACGGAGGACAGTGCCTGTGTCCCTCTGCATGTCCCCTCCCTGGCAGCCCTGTCCCTTGCATCCAGCTGAGTGGGCTGGGGGGCTTTTCCAGTGCCTGCGGCTGGAGCAGAGTCTGGCTGCCAGAGGAGGGGAGCTGGGCTCTGGGCTTGCCAGGACCACGGGATACCAGCTGCAGAAAGCAGCTTCCCAGGGTGGTGGTGGTGCTGCTGGAGCCCAGAGTGCCCCAAATAATGTCACCAGCTACATGGTCGCAGCCTGAACCGCTGGTGGCACCATGTGCTTGCCATCCCGGCTCTGGGGTGCATGGCTACAGCACACTGCAGTGGCATCAGGGCCATGCTGCGTGGAGCAGGACCAGGGTGGTCCCAGGAGTGTTGAGCTGGGGCAAGGGCAGTGGGACACAGGCATCTATGGGGATCCCCACACAAGCCCTGCCCTGTCCCCTGGGGGCCAGCACTGTGCCATTCATGTTGATGCCGGGGCCAGTTGAAGAGGCTGAAGATGCCTAAGCCTGCAAGCCTGGACCTTACACCACTTCCAGGACAGGTCCCATGAGCTCCTGGACTTGGGTGCCAGTGCCTGGGCGGCACCTCTGCAAAGTCCACAGGGCCAGGGTATGTGCTGGGCTGTCATGGGAGCAGGGGCAGTGCCACTGCTGGTGCAGCATGGGGAGCCTGTGCCGGGTACCGCACACACCCAACCTCCACACCAGCACTTCTACACCCGTGGGGGCCAAGGGTGGTGGGGACTCAACCTGGGACACTGCACACAGCTGGACAGCACGTCATCACATCACCTGGGGGCACTAACTCATCCCAGGATTGCAGCCCCAGTTCTCCATCACACTGCTCCAGTGCAATGGCTTCAGTCCACACAGCCAGCTGTGGCTGGGCTCTGGGCATCTCCACATGTACAGCTGGCTCCATGGGTGCTGTCACCATCCCTGCTCACTACTGGCATCAAGGACATTCCCAACACCACAGGGATGTGTTTCTACCACAAACGCCCTCTCCATGGGAGCCCCTTCTGCCGCACAGAGGAGCTGGGACACGTCTCATTTTGCCTGTGGCCCGGTTGGGGATTGGTTGTGTTGTGTTTCTGTTCTTCCTGTAAGCTAACCGCTAAAGTATCTCTTTATACAGAATACTTACAGATTCTAATATATATTTGTATTTCATTTTGTTATAGTATTTTTATATGTTCGGGGTCAACAAATGATGTTTTCTTTTTGTTTACAGATGCTACTGGGCAGGAAAATGACGGTGGCTTTGTTTGGCCCGTGGGGTTTGTGTGTGTCACTGTTGAAGATGCTGGTTTGTACTAGGCTGGCGAGGGAGGCGCTGAGCATCCTTCTGCTGGCACAGGCTGTATTGTTTTAGGAGATGTTTGGTATTGTCTATGTTGTCTTCCATGTGAACATGACATTTATTCATTCAGAGGCTTGGCCTCTTCTTTCCTGGAGGGGAGGAGGCAGCTGCTGGGCTTACAAGGAGGTGGCACAGGCTGGGGAGAGCTGGTCCTGCCATGGGTGACAACCTGCTGCTCCTAGAGCAGCTCCAGCCACCTCTCCTCACCAGACCATTGCCCACGCAGTGCCAGGACATGCAGCCCAGGGCTCAGTCTCTGGGGAGATCCAAGCTTCTCCCTACAACACCTTGCAAAAGGAGCCATTGCTGCCTGGCTGTGCATGGAGCAGCATGAGAAGCCGAAGCGCCCCGTGCCTGGTGTGGGGATGGAGTGGCTGCGGGGAAATGGGACATCTGTTACTCTGTGGGGAAGGGGAGAGGGGGCCTGGGCAGCAGTCCCTGGGAGCACCAAGGAGTTGCGCTGTTTGTGCCAGAAACACAAATCTGCTGCAGAGAGTGGCGCCGCCAGCTCGGATGCTAGTGTGGAAGCTCTCAGATCCCACCCAGGCATTTATACCCCATGCCCAGAGAGAGGGGAGACCCACCAGCCTGCCACCCCGTCGCAGGCACTCTCTCATCTTCACCCTTCCACAGTTACCACACCAAACGCTGATATCAAAGAAACGTTTAATAAGCTGCAATAAAATACGGACCTTTAGAAAGCTCATAGGGTGAATATTGACAATGGAGGAAGAAAAGAAAACAAGGTGGTGGGAATCCTTGAGGAGTTCAGATGTGAGTCAGGGACTTTTTACCTGAAACAAGAACAGAACTTCTTCCATAGGCTAGGATGAAATAAAAGACAGGAGCACAGAGTTCACAAAATGTCAACATTGAGAGAGTTGATACATATTCAAAGTTCAAATGACCCAGCTCTTATAGCTATACATATTGATTTAAAGCAACTTAATATAATTTTATTTTCTTTTTTTTTTTATATACACTTTCAAAGGTTTGTCAGGTGAGGTATATAAACATTATCTAATGGAAACCCCTCTCCACATTTCCAACTGAGAATTCACAGCAGACAGTTCATTTTCCCAACTCGCAACGCAGTACTTCCCGCTCCCCAGAGCAACCGGGAATGCCGCTGCCACGGTCTCCCAGGCACTGTCACCGGCTCCCATTTCCCACCGGTGGTCTGTACAGTTCACATTGCTTAGGCTCAAGCATACAGTACCGGACAGGAGGACTTTTCATCTCAGTGTCTAAAATTCATACAGAAACAGAGAAACAGAACTCTCCCAGGGAAGCAGACACAGATGAAGGAAAAACATTTTCCATCAGGGTGGAGATCGTATTTAAATGTTGAGCATCGTACGAAAAAAAAAAGGGTCGTGGTTGCCTTTTTTATCTTTTCATTCTTCTTTCTTTCTTTCTTTCTTTTTTTACACACCTGTTCCAAGGGTGAAGGAAGTGTGGGGGTGGCGAGGGATCCTGCGGGGCTGGGACTCAGCAGCAGTCCCCGCTCCACCCTCCAAAGTCAAGGACCCATCACCATAAAAGCAGCAATGATCCTGCTGACACTGCCCCACACAGAGAACTGGGGTGGGGGGGGCACAGACAGCAAACACTTCCAGGCAAAAAGGAATTTAAAAAAAAAAAAAATCCAAAAACATTTCAGAAAAAACAACCAAATGACCTCGAACCCCCTAGAAGGACAATAAAAACTGCAGAATGGCACGCAAATAAGCAAAGAGCCTTCTGGAGCCGGCACTGGGATTTTAAAGGCGACAGCGGTGCACTCCCATGGGTTACCCACACCTGCACAAAGCAGCTGCTCACTGCAGTAATTCATTTTTGCCATCGGTAACTACCTACCCCACCCTGGGGGGGGCTCCCTGGGGGATATGGCAGCCCCCACCTCCTGCATCCTTGGAGATGCGTCCTTGGGCATCCCCAGGCTGAGAGAGCCCCCCCCATCCCATGTTGGACCAAGCTGCCGCCGGGAGTGGGGTTATTCCCACCCAGCCCTGAGCGCCAAGAGCCCCTGCCATCAAAGCAGGCATTATTACTACAAATCTTATTGCTTGCAGTTCCCCCTGCCCCAGGGAACGGCCATCCTGGCTAGCCACAAGACCTCACCGTCCCCCAGGGACCGTGGCCATCAACCAGGTCTGACATCATCAAAATGAGATGAAGAGAAAGACTTAATGCTTCAACTTTGATGTGACATAAAAACCAGCCAAACACCACCACCGCCCCCCACCCCATCCCATCCCTCCCTTCCTGTCCCCTCACGCAATAGCCAGCCATTTGGTTGCGACATGCTGGGCGATACAGCCCCACCGACCGACACACCAGTCAGAACAAGAACCTGTGGAAAGCCCATGAAATAAATATTTTAAAAAACTATTTACAATATTAGATCTGTGAGCATGAAGTGAGAGAAAAATGCTTTTTCCTGCCCCAAAAAAGCTTAAAAAGTAGGTTAGCATCCTGCCGCCTAGCACAACACTATCTTACATGGCACCTACACATAATATATATTCACATTTCATTTTAAAATTAGGTACTCTTACAAACAGACTTAGAAAACATTGGCTAGCAATGCAGCCCGAGGGACCACCCGGCCTCCGGACCCACGCCGCAAACACCAGCCGGCTGCATCCCAGCTCCTCTGGCTGCCCCCAAGCTGCCAACATGCCCTGAATCGAAACCGCCAGCTGCTCCCCCCCACTGCCCTTTGGGGAGGGGGTGGAAGTGCTTGTGAAAGAGACAGCTTGTCCACGGGGAGGGGAGGAGGAAGGAGGGGAACGTCATTTCTGCTAAGCCTAGGGGTGAGCTTAATACAAACAAGAACTCCTGAGAACATCTTAGAACAGATGGATTCATTTCACAACCACCAAGCTAAAGGATGGGCCGAATGGACGCTACAACACACAAGGGGGGACGCGTGTGATGCGGGGACATCGTAGCCTCATGGTTTGCTCAAAAAACCTACCGCTACAAGAGAAGCTGCAGTGGCGTTCCCTGGCAGGGGGAGCCCACCCTGCCTCACTCCTGGGCTGCCTGGGACACACGGACGCCTGGGCTGGGGCTCAGCCCAATTCACCCAGCAGGAGTGCCAGCAGCAGAAAGGCGAGAGCCTGAGACGGAGGGCAGCCGCGCCTCGCCACTGCCCCAGCACTGCCCATGCCTGTGGGAGGCTGGGAACCACTGGGAACCACGGCTTTCCCAGTCGCCTTCAGCCAGGAATGCAGTTGTCAGGCTGAAAGAATATAAGCTGGAGAGCGAAACTGTCTGTCAGGAAAAGCAGGGCAGTAGGACATCTGTGTCCTTCTGAGACGGTGTCTCTATTTCCCAGAAAGTTACTAGGGGCTGGCAGAGCTTTTGGAAACACCGTAATTTCCAGAGGTGCCGTGCAAGTGGCTGGCACACAAGCTGGGCTGCAGCTTTGCTCACCTGCACACTGGCAAAAAGCAGCCTGCCAGCCTGCTCAGCCCAGCACCACGCAGCTGCCCCCGGCACGGGGGGGACAGGGACATGGACAGCAACCGGCAGAAGTTCAGCTTGCTCTCCCAGCTCATGGAGGATTACTGGAAACACAGCAGAAAGTTTGCTGAAAGCGTCAGCACCAGCTCAACAGCTCTTGGGAGAAGGTTTGCTGCAAATGCGTCTCACTGACATGCTGGCAGTCGAACACAGGAACACCACTGCACACAGCAAACATCAGCACACAGGACCTCACTAGTGACAAGTTAGCAATGAATACAAACACGTGCACACCTTGGATAGACTGCATGCACTATGTCAGCAGAGAAACCCATTCCGGGGCTGGCACTGCTAGACAAAACCTAACAGCTACAGACAGAAAGATCCGGGGCTCAACCAGCTCTTGAGGCAGCCCTCGACCCCCTGGCAGACAAATTCTGACTCTGCACTCGCAAACCCATCCCCTCTTGGAGGACAGGCAAAATGGATCGTTCCTGACCACGAGCAGTGTGAAGACCCGAAGCTGCCAATGACAAGGTGAGAGAGGAAAAGGTAACCACACAAACGAGATGGGGGCTCGCAGCAAAGGGACAGCGAGGACAGCCGGGGAGGTGCAGAGCTGAGGAGATGCTGCTCCTGCTACATGGACCGGGGAGCTGGAGCGGGGACTAGTTTTAAGACTAGGATGACAAAGTGGCTGGCAAGGGAAGTCAAAGTACCAGAAAGAGGCAAGGTCTTTTCTGTGGGACACAGCACAGGTGTCAAAATCTCCCCCACAGAGCAGGGAGCTGCGGGGTGACCAGGAGGAGGAGCGCAATGAGGCTGCGGAGCTGAGGATGGCACTGTGGTAGTGCCAGTGGGCAGCTCTGCACTGCTACAAATGGAAACACACTCTATCCCCATGTGGAATAAGGCAATAAATCGTGTTGCTTATTTCCTTCCATTCATTAAGATCATCTGCAGCTCCTTGCGCATCCCTTGCATTGCGTAGAAGCTGCATTTATTGGAAACAGGCTGCTCTAAAGCAGGCGCCGTGCCCCAGCAGCACACCTCACTGCTGCTGCACTGCAGAATGAAGAGAAGCAAGTGATGCCTGTCCCAAGCCATTAACAAAGAGCAACAGGCTATATATATATGGTATTACTTCTACCTATTTTGGTGTCTCTTGTGCATTGTCCTAGCTGAAACACGGCTGTGTGAGAGAGGAAACTGGGAAATAAATCAGGAAGAGAATAATGCAGCACAAGGACTGATAGGGAAAAGGAAAAAACAATTTCCAACATCTGAACATTGGTAAAGAAAATGGAGCTACACAGGCAAAGCCACCCTGCCAGGTGGTCACCTCACATGCAGACCCTTTAATTTGCTAGCAAATTAAATAGAAATTTAATTTTCTTGCAAATTACAGCATTCCTCCTTCTGCCCTAAAATAAAGCACTCACAAAAGTAAGTGCAAAGCACATTAAAAGCAGGTCTTGTAGTCTGCAGGACCTGGCAGCTACCACTGGTGTCAACTAGAGAACAAACTCAGGAGAGGCAGAAGGGCCAAAGATGGCATCTCCTGGAGCAGCGACAGCAAGGAAAGGAGCCCAGCAAGGAGCTGGGGGTTTCCTCAGAGGAGAAAACCTTAACACTTTTCTAGAGATGATGACCACCCCTGGCCTACCTCACCCCTGGGGCATCCTCCCCTGGGGTAACCCAAAGGATTACACAAATCTGTAATTCAGAGACCTTGTACTAAAGCACCAATGTTCCCACCTGGAGGTGGGCTGGAGAGGCCATGCACCAAGTGCTTGCTGCAGTAACTCAGCCATAGGTGATGGCTTCACCCTACCCATCCCTTGGCAAACAAGCCAGCTCTCCATAAAAACTACCTGCGTGACTTAAACCCACCGCCCAGCGCAACATCCGTGGGAAGAAACACTCCTGCCAGCTCCTCACAAACAGCATGATGTAGACAAGGATCACCCCAGTTTTCCTCAAAATTGTAATTTTGAAATAAGGGGGAGTTGTTGGGATGAAAGGAGGAGGTAAAGAGCAGAGCAGCTCGGAGCAGGGTTTATGTGCCCGGCTGGGGGGAGCCCTGCGGAGGCTGTGCCAACAGGGACCTGGAGTTCAGGATCTCATGTGGCCGTAACAGAATACGGGGCAGAATCACAACACAGGACTTCAGTAGGGCCAACTTTGGCCCTTTCAAGCAATTGCTAGGGGAAATCCTGTGGGACAGGGTACTTGAAGGCAAAGGGGCCCACGAAAGTTGGTTAGCATTCACAGACTGCTGCTTCCAAGCTCAAGACTGGAGCATCCAACAGGTAGGAAGTCAGGAAAAGGTGCCAGGAGACCTGCATGGTTATACAGGGACCTGCTAGGCAAACTGAAGTGCAAGAGGAGAGTCTACAGATCATGGAAGGAGGGGCTGGCCACTTGGGAGGAATACAAGAATGTTGTCAGAGGGTGCAGGGATGCAACTAGGAAAGCTAAGGCCTCCTTAGAATTAAACCTTGCTAGAAGGGTCAAGGACAATAGAAAGGGCTTCTTCAAATACATTGCAGATAAGGCTAACACCAGAGGCAATGTAGGCCCACTGGTGAATGAGATGGATGCTCTCGTGACAGAAGATACAGAGAAGGCAGAGTTACTGAGTGCCTTCTTTGTCTCTGTCTATACTGCTGGAGGCTGTCCTGAGGAGCCCCGTACCCCTAAAGCCCCAGAGGAAGTCAGGACAAAGGAGGAGTTTGCTCTGGTAGATGAAGACTGGGTTAAGGAGAGGTTAAGTAATCTAGACATCCATAAATCCATGGGTCCTGATGGGATGCACCCGTGGGTGCTGAGGGAGATGGCGGAAGTCATTGCTAGACCACTCTCCATCATCTTTGGCAAGTCATGGGAAACAGGGGAGGTGCCTGAGGACTGGAGGAAAGCAAATGTCACACCAGTCTTCAAAAAGGGCAAGAAGGAGGACCCGGGTAACTATAGACCGGTCAGCCTCACCTCCATCCCTGGAAAGGTGATGGAACAACTTATTCTTGATGCTCTCTCTAGGCATATCAGGGATAAGAAGGTCATTAGAGACAGTCAACATGGCTTCACCAAGGGGAAGTCATGCTTGACCAACCTGATAGCCTTTTATGAGGACATTTCCAGGTGGATAGATGATGGCAAAGCAGTAGATGTGGTCTATCTTGATTTCAGAAAAGCATTTGACACCGTCTCCCACAGTATCCTTGCGGATAAGCTGAGGAAGTGCGATCTGGATGATCGGGTGGTTAGATGGATTGTGAACTGGCTGGAGAAAAGAAGCCAGAGAGTTGTAGTGAATGGGATGGAGTCTAGTTGGAGGCCTGTATCTAGTGGAGTCCCCCAGGGTTCGGTATTGGGACCTGTGCTGTTTAATATATTCATCAACGACTTGGATGAGGGAGTAGAGTGCATCCTCAGCAAGTTTGCTGATGATACGAAACTGGGAGGAGTGGCTGACACGCCAGATGGCTGTGCTTCCATCCAGCGAGACCTAGACAGGCTGGAGATTTGGGCGGGGAAAAATTTAATGCAATTTAACAAGAGCAAGTGTAGAGTCTTGCATCTGGGCAAGAATAACACCAGGTTCCAGTATAAGTTGGGTACGGAACTGTTGGAGAGTAGTGTAGGGGAGAGGGACCTGGGGGTCCTGGTGGACAGCAGGATGACCATGAGCCAGCACTGTGCCCTCGTGGCCAAGAAGGCCAATGGCATCCTGGGGTGTATCAGAAGGGGGGTGGTCAGTAGGTCAAGAGAGGTTCTCCTCCCCCTCTACTCTGCCCTGGTGAGACCGCATCTGGAATATTGTGTCCAGTTCTGGGCCCCTCAGTTCAAGAAGGACAGGGAACTGCTGGAGAGAGTCCAGCGCAGAGCCACAAAGATGATGAAGGGAATGGAGCACCTCCCTTATGAGGAAAGGCTGAGGGAGCTGGGTCTCTTTAGCTTGGAAAAGAGGAGACTGAGGGGTGACCTAATTAATGTTTATAAATATATGAAGGGTGAGTGTCAGGAGGATGGAGCCAGGCTCTTCTCTGTGACATCCAGTGATAGGACAAGGGGCAATGGGTTCAAGCTGGAACACAGGAGGTTCCACTTGAACATGAGAAAAAACTTCTTTACAGTGAGGGTGACAGAGCACTGGAACAGGCTGCCCAGAGAGGTCGTGGAGTCTCCTTCTCTGGAGACATTCAAAATCCGCCTGGATGCGTTCCTGTGTGATCTGATCTAGGTGTTCCTGCTCTGGCAGGGGGATTGGACTAGATGACCTTTCAAGGTCCCTTCCAATCTCTAACATTCTGTGATTCTGTGACTGGACCCAAGGACAGTGGAGCAGGGAGCTGGGGGGGTCCCCGTGGACAAAACCCCAGACAATCTCACCCCCTGGGACAGCCTGGCTTGGCACATCCTGCAGACCCGATGCTCCCTTTCCCTGTGGATGCCCAAGGTGCTGCTCTGCCATCTGCCCACCTGAGCCACAAGGGACGCACAGCGCACGCCTGGCCTGGGCTGGTCCCAGGCAGCAGGCTGGGGCAATTGCATTTAAAAAATAGTTTTATTTGAAAAAACCTCAGAATTATTTGCTTTCTCTTCATTTACTTTCTGAAGACAAGAATAACAACCCACATCCCAGCCTAGAACACTCTTTTCAGCCCCACCCTGATACAAAACACACCCTCTACCTGTCCTCATTAAAGGGTGCAGAAATTCAGATTTACACCTACAAGGTGCAGGTCAGCTCCTGTTAAAAGTCAGTAGGCTCTTTGCACAGCATCTGCTGACAGGGCTTTGTCCCACAGAGACCTGCCTTCAGCACAGGAAATCTCCATCCAGCTAAGCTGAAACACCGCAGTATGACAAAAAGCTACAGACCAAGACTGGAAATTCAAAGGGGTGGGAGGAATACGGCTGTCCTTTTAGTATCTCCGAGTTCTACCTGTGATGGGTCTTGGCCATTCCTCTCTGGACCTGATGCCCAGAACCTCAGCATGCTCATCCCATCACTGCCTAAGCCGAGCAGTGCACACCTGACTGGGACAGACACACTGATGCTGCTCTGCTCCCACACCAGTGTGACAACTGCCATCGCCCATCTGTGCCGTGAGGAGCCAACTGGTGCTGGTGAAGCTCCAGGGTGCAGGAAAGCAGCCAGGAGGCTGGAGCACAGCACCCCATCTAGAACGCCTCTCTCTACATGCTTTGTCAAATTGTTTATCCTAATGAGATTTTCACTCTCTGAAGCACAGAAGATGGAGAGCGTCAGCCTGCATTTATGAGCAGCTAAAAAGTGAAAGAGAGCAAGAGAGGGAGAAAGCCCCTTGGAGCGCTTGGTGCATGGTGCCCAGCAGGACTCTGCATGTGCAGCCCAGTGCTGGTGCTTCGGGAGCAAGGGTGAAGGACAGGGAAAGGGGGTTTGCTGCAGGATGGGGAAAAAAGGGTCTGCTGCAGGGGAGCAGCGTGAGGAACAGAGGTAAGTGGGGTGCTCACATGCACACCCAGTCCAGTGGAAGGAGGAGAAATCCCAAGCCCATGTGCCTGTGGAGAGGCTGTCCCAGCCAGAGGTTAGAGGAGGACTGTAAGTTTGGATGGAGAAGCAAAAGGGAAAGACAACTTGTAAGAAAGGTACAGATCAGTCATTTAACTGCCATCAGTGCCCTCCTGCCTCACACCTCTCCTGAAATGCTTTTAAATCTTTTGTGATGGAATGTTTGACAAATTTAATGCATGCAGTAAAAATTAAAGTAATAGATAACTTCATATTAATCTGTACAGGGACTGACAGGCTAGATTTAATCACTTCCTAGTTGTTCAGAGAGTTAACTTATTCTAGCATGATTCAAAGGAAAGGTAAAGGATTTTTTTTTTAAATCAGCCATTTCATAGTAAGAGAAAAATGTGACGCAGCCTCGTGTGCATCAGTGCTGGGGGAAGGGAATACCTGCAAGAAAGCCAGAGGTGCTCTGTGAAGGGCGTGCAAATCTCAAACGCCTTGTTTCATCCTCTAAACAGGTACAATAAAAGATTTAAAGACAATTATCTGCTCTCCACCTCCAGTCCACAGGCTTCAGGATCTGGGGTTCAATGCCAACCATGAAAATCAACTTCCGTTGCAGCCAAGCCCTCTCTAGCCTCTGCCCCCCGGGGCAGGTGTCTCTCCAATGCATGTCCTGTCCCAGAGCCTTGCTCTGAGCAGGGACAAGGAGCTGAGCAAGGACCGGCAAGTGGCTGTTAAAGGTCAGGCAACCCCAGAACCTGTGTGGTGCCCTTGCAGGCATTGCTGCTTTCTGCATGGGAGGAAGCTTGCACTGGGATTCACGCAAATGGACTTTATGCAGCAACGTGAAAATAAAGCCGTGGAAATGCAATGGCCAAGCAGGGTCCTCTCCCCAAGTGCAGACCTCAGCTGTCCCTTCTCAGCCACTAAGCATCTCTGCAAAGCCAGCACAACCACGTGCTCTGGGCACTTCTAACAGGTTTTTCTCAGAGGTGCTTGGCACCATGACCCTGTTCTGCCACTGAAGCCCCCCAGCTGGCTTTTAAACATGCTGCACAGGCTTGCAAAGGAGCCCGGCAAAGGTGTCATGCAGGACAGGGCAGAGGCTTGGCCACTTGCAGACTCCACAGCACCAGACACAAGCAAGGACAAACCAAACACACCTTGCTAGTAAAAGGATGAAAGGCAAATTATGGTAAAAAATAAACTTAAATCAGTCCCATATTCCAACCCTATTCCAACTGCAAATTCTAGCTGAGGAGGGTGCTAGGCAAGATGTGCACAAGAGCACAGGGCGAGGGCCAGGGCTCCCCTTTTGCAGAGCAGCAACATCAGAAAGAGCTCAAGCCTATAAAAAGGGAGAGATCCAACCTTCAGCAAAGCGCTGCAGAAACTGCTTAGCCATCAGAGACCACAGAAACCACCATGAGCACAGCAAATGGGAGAAGGAGGTCTGTCCAAAAGCAGAGCACAGCAGGACCGATTCATCCCTGAAGCCAGCAAGAAATAAAGACAGATAGAGCCCAGCATGCCCGGTGGCAGCAGTGGATTGTGGCAGCCTAGCATCCGCAGCACCTCTTCCACCGCCTCCACCCGAGCGGGACCCCACACCCCACAGGCTGTGCAACGGGGCAGCGAGGCAGCCATCAGCAGTACACACACCAGTAGCTCATTAATACTTTTATGCAGGTAAATGTATGGGACACCAGCAGCTGCTACTAACGAACCGACAAAGGACAGATTCGCTGTTCTCTCCCTCAGTGATGGGAAATGGTTTTGGTTTTGTTTTAAATGCCACTAAGACGACAGACAGAAGGAGGACTCTGAAGGAAAGGGAAATGTTTGCGTGCACCCAAAGGCTGCAGAAAGCTACTTCATGTGCACGAAGGTGGTTTTCTTTCTGCTACAGTACAAGTGCTTGTGCCTCAAGTATAAAACGCAAGCCTCCAAATCACACAGACGAGCTTCTTATTTTTATTTTTAAAGTGATAAATAAGGCACTGTACTTTTAACTAAAACTGCCTGGTTCCAAGTTTTAAAAAAACCCAAGGAACGTTCAAACTGCAGAAACTTCCTTCTGAACAGCAGAGCCAGACAGGCCGACCTCTTCTGTCTGAGACACATCTGCCGATGCCTAAAATCACAGGCGTTATCGTTTAACTGCGGATTTTTAAAGGCTTGCTACAGCTTATAAAAGCAGCTTTAGTTAATGCATGGTAAAGGGTTACTACTATACATCAGTTTTGTACATGGCTACCGGTTCTTTGCTATTTTGGGTCCAGTCGCGAGCGCTTGCTGTGTGAACAGTCCACTTTTGCCCTCAGCTTCCTCTTGCCCTGTGACCCGCTGCTCTCCTGCATCTTCTTCATGGACCTCGTCAGGGTCTTCCCACTGCTGGGCTTCTTGTTGGCCATCTTCTGTGACCGTGTGGAGGACTCCCCCAGGGGCTTCTGCTTCGGGGACTTGGCCAGTTCCTCATGGCCAGGGAGCAGCACGGCTCGTCTGCTCGTGTTCTCCTTGCCTTTCCGTGTGGGGAGCCGCACCTTCTCCAGCTTCTTTTTCGGGGCTCGCTTCTCTTTCAAGGACATTTTTCTAGCCAGCTTATTGCTCCTTTCCATGGCAGCCTGCTTTCGGGTGGCAGGAGCTTTTGCGCTGACCTCTGAATGCTTTATTTTACTGGCCTTCTTGGCAGGCAGCTTGTCCTTGGTGGAGGAGCTGGACCGCTCCTGGGTGCTCCCGCTCTCCTTCAGTGTCCTCTTCTTCTTGCTGAGCTGAAGGTCGGCTTTGGGCAAGGGGTCCTCCTGGGACCTGCCCTTCCCCTTCCGTCCCTTCCCCATCCCATCCACGGATGGGGATTTAGCAGGAAAGGCAGCTGCTTTGATCTGCAAGGCCAGCTTTGGAGACATGAGTGGGTTGATGCACACGCTTTTCCGGCTCTGCTTGCTCTCTAAGGATGGGTGGTCCCCCAGGCTATCACTCTTCTTCTCCACCTTCACCATGCGGTGCTGGGCTCGCAGCTTGCCCCGCAGGTTGGAGTACTTGCGCAGGATCCTGGTGCTGGCCTGCGTGGGCAGGCTGGGGGCAGTCTGGATGGTTTTGTCTTCGCTCAGGTCCTCAGTGCCAGCATTGGTGGGAGATGTCTGGCTGGGAGTGGTGGCTTCTTCAGCCTCTGCTTTATCAGCATTCTCCCGAATTTTGGCCCAAAGCTTTTGGTTCTTCAGGTTATTCCGAGCTGGGGTAGTGGCGGCGAACTTCTTGAGGTGTTTTTTCAAACGTTCGGCTTGCAGTGAGCTGGGATACAGACTGGAGGAGGAGTATTTCTGCATGGGGACTTTAATGGGGGGGATCTCCCCCGGGAGACGGGTGTTGAGTTTCTTCACAATCACTAGAGACCTGGTTTCAGTTGTCTCCAGAAACCACTGGCAGATGTCAGACAGCTTAAAGGCCTTCATAAACAGCATCTGGACAGGAGAAAGCTTCTGCACTTCCAGTGACCCTCTACTTTTCCGTGTCCTTTTCTTGCTTTTCCAAATCTCTTTCAGTTTGTCAGATTTGTTCTTTACCTTGGGGGTTGGCTGCACCTCCTTCTCCAGTTGAATCCAGCCCTTCTGAACTTTCATATACTGGGTGTTAAACTCTGCAATAAGCTCCTGGTTCTCTTCTTCAGCACACCACTCCATGAACTTTGGTTTGCTGTCAGCCAAGTCTATGTCCTCCAACGCCAGGGAGTCGTCATTCCCTGAACTGCATTCATCCCTCAGTTTGGGGATGGCTTGCATAGACTCCTTCCCTAGTGTGCTTTTTTTTGCAGTGTCTACAGGTGTGGGTGCATGTCTTAAATTATAAAACTGCAGAGCAACCTTTTTATGCTTTACAGCCTTTGCTGGAAGATGCTTGCTTCCACCTCTACTGGTGGGACATGGAGGTGAATTGGCCACCAGCTTGTAGTTCTCCAGCTTGCCCATGTCCATGGCACTGTCAGAGCTCTCCTGGTCCTCTGCACTGACATCACCTGGTTTCACATCCACTTGCTTGGCATCATTTGGAGGCACGCTGCTCTCTGGAGGGAGGAGAATGTTTCGCTTCTCAGAATCAGCCTGGACGCTGATTTCCAGCATCTCACCCGGTTGACTTTGGCTGCTGTTAGCAGGGGGCTCGTCTTTAGAGGAATCTTTTCCCTCTGCTGCAGTCTCTTTCACTAAGATGCTTTTATAGATTTGTCTGGTAGTGACACCATTCTCTTCACCTGGATGCCACTCAGCGATGTTCTCTGGAGCCTGGCTAGTGCCTGGCCCCTCGCTGGTTTTGAGCAGTGCGTTGGGGAAGCCGTTGTTTGGGAAGTGCACGGATGCTGCCCCATCAAGGTGCACTTCTCTCTTGAACCGCTTAGCGCCAGGGCTCTTGGAGAGTTTGATCTGAAGGCAAGGAAGCTGCACAGAGCTGGAAGAACTGGCATCCTCAGCACTGCCCTCAGCATGTGCCTGGGATTGCTGGCTTCGGAGATGCCGGTCCGATGCCACAAGCACTCTTCTGCCTTTCTTTCGCTTCTTGTCCAGACCGTCTTTGGAAGAGACAGAGTCTTTCCCTGCAGTGTCTGAACTATTGGGTTCAGGTGGCATTTTCCCTTCAACAGGCTCTTTTTCACCTGCTGGGCTATTATTCTGCACTGCCTCCCCTTCTGAGATTTCGGGGAGGGCTGTGCTGGCTGGCACAGCCTCCTCTTCCTCAAGGAAGCCATCACCTACCATACCCGATAACTTGGCTTCTGGTTCAGCATCAATGCTTTTGTTCACATCCATGCACTGCAAGGTGGCAGGGGACTCCGGGGGGTTCTCCCCATCCACAGTGGCAGGAAGGTCATCAGGAGCCTGCTGGCCTGGAGAGCATGGGGAGGGCTCTGCCGGACACAGCTCGCAGAGCTCTGCGTCCCCTGCACCTGGAAGCTGGGCAGGATCCCTGGGACCATCATGGCCCAGGGGTGCTGTGTCCACAGTGGTGGAGGGATGCAAGGGGGATTTTGGCTCCGGGCTGGCAGGGGTGTTTGGACCAGTTTGTACATCGGAGCCTGGACAAGTTCCCTCCCCACTGGGTGCTTCTGAGATGGGAAGGGCAGCAAGACTGGCAGCCTGTCCACTGCCACTGACATCCCCAGAGGAGACCAGGCTGCTGCCAGCCTCCCAGGGGACCATGTCTCCTGCTCTCATCCCCTCTCCTTCGGCAGGAGGGGTCCCGGGGAGCGGCGAGCCAGCCGAGCTGTCCTCTTTCTGGGGGCTGGGTGGAGCAGAGAGGGAGAAGAAGGGCATGGCCAGGGCAGCTTCCCTCGAGCGCAGTGCCCGGGTATCCCGGGGCTGCACAGAGCCCGGCTCAGCTCTCTCTTTTGTTTCTCGGCTGGTTGGTGCCCCTTTAGCCAGGAGCCTAAGGGAAACCCTTTTCTCACCTTCCCGTCCTGCCCCAGCGGACCCTCCCACCGAGAGCACCAGGGGTGGCTTAGCGCTTACGAGGGTCTCTGTTCGCAGGGCCGGACTGCTCCCCCTCTCCTCCACCCAGGAGCTCTTCACCAGCGTGCGGACAGTCGGGAGCTCGCAGCACTCTCCGTTAAAGTAGTACCCCCGTGTGCTCTTCCTTGCCGTCTTGCGGGATGACACTGACCGCTGGCTCTCGAAATGGCACTCAGTGATGGGCTGGCTGATGTAGACCACGTCGCACTGGTTGTCATAGTCGTTGATCCTCAGCCCTGATGCCTTCTTGCTCTTCCGAGTGGATCTGAGGGAGGCTGCCTTGGCACGGGGGTGCCCACTGGGAGTCCGGTGGGTGGCTGGCGCGGTGCCGGTGGGCAGCCAGCCCTCTTTGGACTTGTCGAGCTGGCCCTTGTCAGCTGGGTGCAGGTGGCAGCCTGCCTTGCCCTTGACCACAGTGTGCAAGTGGTTTTCTTGCTTTGGTCTCCCATCTTGTTCTTTTGCATCAAAGTCCTGGTGCAAAGATGCTTTTGAGCTGCATTGCAAAGTGTTCTCTTTGTCAGCTCTGCGAGGGGGGGTCACCGCAAAGCCAGGATCCCAGGACTCTTCCTGCAGAGCTCTGAAAGAGCTCTTTTGGGACCCCAGACAGCCATCTAAGCTGTCCTCGCTGCCGTTCACATTTGCCACTTTGACCGAGATATAACCCTCCATGAGAGTCTTACCTGCTAGCTGCTCTTTATTGTCCTCACACTTTCTGACACTGGCTTCTTGCTCGTGTCCAGCGGCTTGCTGTCCTTCCAGGCTCTTTGCAGCATGATGGAAATTCAAAGAGGAAGAGTTCAATGTGCTGAGGTATCCCTGGGTGGAGCTATCCTTTGGACTAGCAGAACGAAGCCTGGTGATGGGGAGCTCGGAGAAGTCCCTCCTCAAAGCAGGACTGGAGCTCTCTGCTCTGTCCAGAGACCTCAGCTCCACCAGCTGCTTCGGGGCTTGTCCTGTAACATGCAGGGGGCCATCAGACCCCAATTGTCCTGGATCCGAGGAAGAAGGGAGCTTTGATTCAGTACAAGTAGCACCCTTATCCTGATTTTCAGTGCTTCGCTGGATACAACCAGAGCCACAAGTAGAGGCCTTCATGCTCTCGGATTCAGACAACTGCTGGCCTTCAGAGTCTGGCTGTACTTCAGTGTATATGTCGTTCAGCACACGAATGAATTGCTTTTGGTGATGTGTACACAGTCTGACCATAAACTTTTCCAGTGGAGACTTCGGCTGATTGTTAGAGTCTATTGCTATTGTCTCTGCTGCATCCTCACTAGAGAGACAAAGAGAGAAGAAATTAGTAATACGTCCCAGGGAATAGAGGTTTATGCTGCAAAACTGAAATAGCCCTTCTCCTCCCACTCAGGCACATTCCTTGCCTGACCTCCAGGTGCGATCAAGCATCCTGTTGTCACAGGGCTGGCAGGTACCCCTTCAGTCCCTGGCATGCACACTTACATATGCACACCGCTGGCAGGGCACAGACTGCACTTTTGCTTGTCTCCCACTGCCAGAGCACCCATAATTGCACTGCTGCCTAGGACAACCTGGTGTGTAGGGACTGTGTCCCATGTTCAAAGCAAACCTAAATTTCCCAGTGAGAATCTAATTTAGCATCTGCACGGTGCCTGGTGCAGAAAGCCGAGCTCTTTGAGGAACCCCCCAGGACGACTGCACACCTGTGCACACACGACCTGCACAGCCAGGCTGGGGGGGAACAGAGCAGCATCCCAGCCAGGCAGCCAGATGCCAGAAGTCTTGAACCACTGTAAGTCTTCAAATTCTGCTTATGTTTTGGTGGCAGAAGATAGGTCGAGGGCAAACTGAGCAGATCTCAGCCTCCTCTGTAATGAGTGCAGAAATTTTGGCAAGCTGCATGCAGGCAGCAACACACCTTTGCGTGGTGCGGAGCCTTGCCATTTGTGCTGACCTTTGATTTACTGCCATTTAATAAGGTGGCTCTGCAGCTGATGCGCTGACTGTCACCCAGACAGGTGTGATTCTACAGCGCAGGATCACTGCCGCTAGCTAGCTCTCAAACCCAGGCGGTTATCATTTACCTGCTCTGCAGAGGCAACTAATTAGGACTTATTGGTGGAGCAGTTAGGGGATAATTACGCAGTGTTTGCATGAACCTGTTAGAAGTGCAATGCCAGGCACTGTTATTGGGACCATACCTGTTCCCAACGGCACCACAGATGATTCCCACCCGGTCCCCACCACGCCAAGGGAGCTGCATGCCTTGGCACCCATGCTGCCTGGCACAGGTCAGGAACATGCCAGGCTGCTTTGCAGGAACCGTTGTACTTCACACCTCCTGGCCTTGTACCAGAGCAGTGATAGTCATTTTCCCCCTGCTACAGCCCTGCTCTCCTCCCCAGCATCAGAAGGAGCTCGCTCACTCAGCTGGGTCATACGATTTGGGAAAAGCAGCTTTATCTAGAGTGGGTTTTCCCTCCCCACTGCCAGGCACAGGTCTCGACCGGTGGACATGGAGGAAGAGGCCTGGGTTGGAGGAGTTGTTGGTGGAGATAAGGAGGAGGGACAGCCAGGGACCGGAGCCAGTCATGCTTGGTGACAGCCAGCGTGCCAGAGCCAGCCCAGGACAGCCCTCACCTGCTGCTCACTCACTGCCTTCTTTGAACTGACAAGCGCTGGGGAGGCACCTCCAGCAACCAGCTTCCCCCAGCTCGTGGGGTCTGCTCCCAAACTCGGCGAGGGGCAGGGAAAGGTGCCCAGGGATGCTTTGGGCTCTGGGCTGGCCAGGCGGCACCCAGCCTCCCCTTCACCCAGAGCACAAGCCGGTAGCCAAGCCTGCCCCTAGACTCTGATAGCCAGCCCTTTGCTTCCCACTTTGCCCAAATTTTTGAGCGGAACAGGGCTTTGCCTTCTCAATCACAGCCACTCAGTTTCCTTAAAGGCTTCCTGGGCAAGATTTTCCTAAAACCGCCTGGAAAGGCTGAGCGAGCTCGGCTTGCTGAATGTGCTCCGACACCTCCAGAACATACTCCTGGGGTGAATGGTAAACAACATACCTGGAGACTGCTTTACTACACCTGGGCAAGAAAAACACTCTCCAGCTACCGTCTCAACTGTGATGACTTTCGATTTGCAATGCCTGGGATTAGTTTAAACAAAAACGCTCAGGTACAACCTTGCCCCTCTCCAGAGCCCTGCACGGGAAGGGTTATGTCAGCCAGGATCTCTTACACAGCCCAGCTCCTCCCCTTGCCCTGCTGAATAACAAAGGGAATAAAAATTTCGCTTTCTCCCCTGCAAGAGGAGGGGTTGGAGCAGGAGCCTTTACAAAGAGGCAGAGCTGAGCACAACTTTTTTTCCACCTTTGCAAAGAGGGCAGTTGCTTTCCTCTTACCTGCTCCCAAGCCCAGCTCCCAAGAGCAGCAGCCATCTTCCCCCAGCCAGCCTGAATTTATAACAGAGGTGTGGCCCTGCTGCAGCCCACCCCACTGCCATGCTCCTGGGCAGCCTTGGGAAGCGGTTACGATGGCAAAACAGCCAAATCCCTCCTTGCCAGGGAGCCTTCGGGTACCACACACAAATGGCTGCGAAGGAAGAGCCCATGGAACAGTCAAAGTGGTGGCCCAGGTGGGTGGTGAGGAAGGCAAGGGAGGAGACTGCAGGTCTGTTTACCCAGTCCCTCGTTTGGGAGAGGGGACCAAAGTGGCTGGCCATGGTCCTTCCTGCAGTAGCAATGCCAAATGCAGCCAGTCGCAGGTCACGCCTGCTTTGCACTGGCATGTGGGGCTGGGAAAGACCCACATCCTGCTCATATGGTGGAGGGACCTGGGGTCCCTGGTCCTAAAGGCTCTGGTGTGGCATTTGCATCTCACCTTCACCTAGGTTCTTCCTCTGAAGTGTGACTGAGGCCGTTTCATCTTATTTGCCCCACTGCACTTCAAGGAAGCAATCTGAGATACACATAGCTTGTCAAGCTGTAAATTTAAAAACCAGAGATAAACATTTTCCCTGCTTGATAAAGGAAATAAACCCATTCAACCTCAATACCCTTTGTCCTTAGAAGACCCATCTCACACTTCGTGACACAGTTCACCTGCTTCTCTGGGTGTGTCATGTTCAGGGTCCTCTGCTTTCAAGACGCTTTGGCTCAAAGATGGGCAACTTCTCACCTTGAGCTCATCTGCGCCTTCCCCAGCCCACCCCTGTTTGGGTGCTGCAGGCACCATTGCCTTTTTCTGGGTTTCAAAGGCTAACCTTGAGGCAGAGCTCTCCCCACCACCTGCAGCTGGGATTCAAGCATGGCTGGATCCCACCTCAGTCCTTCCTTTCCCCCTCCCTCTGAGGCACTGAGCAGAAGGGGGAAACGAATTTCCTGCCAGCCCCACGGCAGCTTGCTGGAGCAGCTGCGCAAAAGCAAACACCAGTGGGGAAAGGCACCGGATCAAGGAGGAGGTGGAACCGCATCTTTCAGCAGCAGCCCACACCAATGTCACCACATGCCACCACACCAATGCCTCTCCATCCCCAGATCTCCCAGACACAGGCCTGGGACCTGCTAATCTGTGCGCCTTGGTACCTGCCCTGCATCTCCACCATTCCTGTCTGTTCTGGCTTATTACTACTAAATAAAACACACCCGTGGCCATGCTCTTGCCTGGTGGCTGATGGATGTAGGATTGTCTGCATCCCCCCTACCTAAGGCAGTTTCGGAGAAGAGCTTGTTTCATTCTCAGGTGTAAAAGAAGAGTTTATTTCAAGTGACCCATGGCTTCAGGCAGGGTTGCTTATGGACTACGTAAACTGTTGCAGAGAAACTATTTATTTACATGGCTTATCAGAGGGGAGAGGCGAGCTGATTGCAGAGCTGAAGTGCCATCCCGGGGGAAGGTGCTGGGTACTAACAGGTTCCTCAGCCCTGCTGGCAAAGGCACAGCGGGAGCTGAAGACCAACTAGCGAACGCAGAGGATGGGAATTATGAACATGGTTTTAAACAGGAGGAAAAATTATTCTTGGGAAGCAGCCACCCCTGTCTCTGAAGAGCCTGCTTTTCGGGAGGCACAGATCAGCAAGGCAGAAGCTGCTGGGCTCAGCAGACAAGTGAGGGAGCCCAGGGCTGCCTGTACCGTCTGCAGCCTTGTCCCAGTGCCCACACTCACTCCTTCCCACAGGGCTTGGCCTGAGGCTCTCATAGCTTCAGTGTGCACGAGGAATGTGTCACGTCTCTCAAGGGCTGGAGAAGCCACAAGCCTAATGCAGCTCCATGGCCAGGGTGAAGTGACTTGCTGAGGACCCCCTATGCCTGTAGACAAGCTGCAAGCGCAGTCACAAACCCACACAGGGAACTCAGAAAGATTCACTGCCACGGGAGAGACAACCCACTTGCCACCAAGCTTTCCTGCAGAGCCTGGGAGGCGGCAGGTCTGCCCTTTCTGGCTGCCAGCCTTGAAAGCTGCCTGCACAAGGCTGCGGCTGCTGGGGGCTCCTCTGCTCCCGCACCCCAATGCTCTGCATCCCACCCTGCTGCACACCTCGCCCCGTGCCAGCAGAAGACACCCCAGCATCCAAAGTAAATCATATCACCTGAGACCTTCACTAACTCCTGGCCCTTCCAGCTTTCCCAGGGCAGCCCTGTTCTCTACTCCTTCCCTGCCTGCCGCAGAAGGTGTCAGAGGCATCAAGGGGCAGGAGCTGTCAGAGACATGAACAGAGCTGTTGCTATGCAACCCTGGCGGTGCAGCAATTAACGCTGGGGAAAACGTGCTGTGCTCTAAAGCTATTTGCATAGCTGCGTGCTGCAATACATTTGTTTGCATTGTGCCTCTACTGTTTAGTGGAGTTTGAAGTCAACCCTCCCCCCAGCTCTTGCTGGGGGAGACCTGGGGCTTCCAACAAAGGACACACGGTTGGGACGATGGGGCTGGGCGAAGGCAGGGGTTTGTCTGTCAGTAACACCTATAGACTGTACAGGTATAGGATCTACAGTATGGGGAGGAAAGGCCAAGTTATTTGGATTTCACCCTGTGCAGCCCAAAAAGCTTTGCCCCCCTTGCAGAGCCAGCTCCTGCCGTGTCCCTGACCTGCTGATGAGGTTGCCACATCTCCCCTTTTCTAGGTGTACCAGAGTGACACTGTGCCTGCTCTGCTTGTGCATGCCAGAAACACATCTTTATGGGCAGCCCAGCCTGCCTGTGACTCACGAGTGTATTTTGGATGGGAGCAAGAGGGAGAAGAAAGAGAGGGAGAAAGAAATCAACTGGTTCATACCAACCTACCTGGGACACCGGTCTCCAAAAACCTGCTGATTGCCAACTGCAATCTTCTGGTTTGCCTGCCCCAAGTTTCTCACTATTGAACATGAAGCCTGTGCCCTTTTTGGGTTTCTTTTTTTAGCCCTTGAACATGGGTTTGATTGATTATAAGTTTACAGGTATGTTTTGTACTTCAGCGGCACAAGAAGCAGCAGCAGAACAAAAGTTCAAGGACAAGTGTTTCTGTTCTTTTCAGACCACTCTAAGCACCAGGATTACAGTTCTGTAAAAGAAACAAAACATAGCTATAAACTTATAAAATCCAATTTAGTATTTTTACGGGGATGGCCTCTCCCCTCCCTCTCCTGCTGTCACAGCTGACTCCGTGTCACTCGTCAGGGCGCTGCCATGCACCACCCACAACCAGAGGTACCATTGGAGTACACCACCTAGCCGAAGGGTGCCTTGGAAACCTGGCTAAAAGCAGAGATTTGAGAAATGTGGATGGCTAAGAAGAAAGGCTAACTTGTGAGTGATGGTCTCCATCAGCTGAACTCAAAGCACTGACCCCGCCACTTTGACCCCAAGGTCGGAGGCAGCGTGTCTCGCTGCCCTCAGGTAGGGGCTCCAGCCCTGCTGGTTTCAGCCACTTTGTTTATTTTTCAGGGCAGGTGGAAATGCCATCTTGAGGGATCGCAAAGGAGGAACAGCCTCTCTAAAGTAGCTTGCTCGCAGCTAGCAGTCAGGTGAGCTGACCCCAGCCCCAGGGGTGTTGTGAATCTCGTGTGATAGATGTGTGCCTGAAAGCGGCTGTGGGCTGCCAAAGGTGGGCTCGCTTTTTCCAGCGCTGGGAGGGCTGCACGCAGAGCTGCATGAGGATCTTGCCCAGCAGAAGTGGGAAATGAGTTCTCTGCCAGCCCCAGGTTGGCTTGCTGGAGCGGTTATGCAAAAGCAGACTCCAGTGGGAAAGGCACCAGACCAAGGCAGGAGATGGCACTGCGTCTTTCAGCAGGAGCCCACACCAGTGTCACCACAGTAGACGCAGAGCCACTCTGCTGCCAGCTCTCTGCCAGAAATTATCATCTCAGGGCAGTAAAAGGCAACCCACACTGCATCTTCCCTGCTCCATTTGACACATGGTATCGTGCTCAAACCCATCTTCACTCATAGCTGCAGCAAAGAGCTCATGCCCTGAGAGGTGGAGATGGGGGACACGTTTCCTTCTCTGGTACCGCTCTGGCATGCGGTTGATTCCCTGCAGGGGATGGGCAAAACAGAAATGTAAGCCACAGTAGCAAGATTTTCTGGAGCTCATCTCTCAAAGCCCCAGTTAAAGGCTGACACTGGGTATACCAGTTTAAATGCCTGTATTTCAATCCTCAGAAATATGCCTGGCACCTAACACTCCCCACACAGATGAATGAGTCCCTTCACACCTCTGTGGGTGCTACAGTAATTCTCTCTTGCTGCACTGAAAAAAAATGGAAAAGCAGCACAGAAAGAGCTGAGGCTCCACGCAACAGCTAGGAAGGAGAAAAGGCATTTTTTCTTCTCTAAATTAAAAGCTGAAGTTGTGCAAAGCAGCAAAGCACAGCCAAAACAACTATGGAAATATTGCTGTGGAGTTCTCAAGACCCCTGAATTTATGCCGTCCTTGGTGACACGCACGGGGATGGATAGAGCTTGCCTTTCAAGTGAAAAGCAGGAAGAAACAAGTTATAGATGGGGTTTTGTTTGGTTGGGGTTTTTGTCAGCTGTATGTATTGGTCAAGGTATCCAGGATGTACAATAAGCTAACTGACAGGATAAACAACAGACGTCCATTACAGGTTCAGACTTTTAACCCTTCAGAGTAGTGTCTTTTATTTGTTTATTTTTAAAGCAGTTAAACATTAAAAATCACCTTCTCCCCACCTGGAGCCAAATAAAAATAAAACAAACCAAAGTTGGTTTTACATTTAAAAAAAAAAGGCCAAACAACCTCAAATAAGTTTATTTTTTTTATATTCCTGTCATAGCTTCCTCTACTCTCACCTTCCCCAAGTAACTAACCCAACTGTATTCTACGGTAGTTTATCATCACTTGTGATACTTCTAATACAATATTTAATAACTAATTAAAAACCTTACTACTGAGCTATTGCTTTAAAACCAAGGGAAATTTATCATGTTTGAGACATTATTCTATATGCTAGCTTTCAAAGCCTTTCCAGAATTGTCCTGGCTAATTTTTCTCATTATCAAGGACATCTGGGATCTTCCCTTTAAGGAAAAAAAAAATTACCATGAGTGTTTCTCTATGAGGCAGTACTCAGCATCTTCCCTGAGCTAGGCGCTCCAAAAGAACAGATAGCACCAGAAGACCAGAATAGATAGGAAAAAAGATAACACCAGAAGACAGATAACAAAACCATGCAGGGTGGGGAAAAAAAAAAAAAAGTTCTTAGAAGAATTTTCACAGCTTTGCACATGTTTTAAAAAAAGCAACACCTAGTTAAGGCAAGGGAGAACAAACCACAGGGACCAGTCCTATGGAGTAGGGAGGGATGCCCTGAGCATCTTTAACAGTCCCTGGCAAGAGCTGGGAATGCACACTGGCTCTGGGCCGAGGTGGAGCAGGTGCATGGCCTCTCCCCTGCTCCCGAGCCCATCACTGTTGGCTCCCCATCCTTCCTGCAGTAAACTGGGGACAAAGCTCTCCCTACCCAGCCCTCCAGCATGCACATGCAGGTCAGCTGGAGCCACTGCAACCACAGAGGTTCCACAACAGGTGAACTCCACACCGAAGGTGCCCTCATCGTCAGTAAATTAAGGCTTGGGAGCAGGACATGCTGTGCTGTGATAAATCCCACTTTCCCCTCCCGTACCGCACCTATACTGCAGGGCTGCACCCGCGGCGTGGAAGAAAACCCACGTGCATTGGATGCCCTCTCTGCAGACATTGCTGGTCCCAGATCCAGCAGGCACCTTGCACAGCCACTGTCTGCTTCTATAAGTATTTAAGGATTTTAAAGTCTGCAAATATCCAGATTTTTTTTTTTCCAACATGGATATGAAAAAACAAATGCAGCAACTGGGTAAGAGTACTTGTGAGAGCTAAATACACTCAGCACAACCTGGTCGCCAAAGCTTGGGAGAGGCCAGTAGAAGATGTTTGGAGAGCAGAGGGTATCTCGGGTGTAATGAACAGACACTGGGGGATATAACCCTATTTCAGATAACCTGGAGATTCAGATAATTTGGCCTCAGATAATCAAGGCCACGCTGTTAATAGGAACAGTATCACAACTCCTAATGGCAGCGTTCCCCACATGCCGATGCTATACCTCCTTGCATGAAAACGCCTAGTGAAATATGAATTAGCGGTTTGATACGTGTCTGTCAGGCTGAGCAGCAAACCCTGTTTCTGATGCACCACTTTGGCTGGCTGCTTGGGAAATAGGTTAAGGCAGAGAAGTGGATTGCAGCCCCGGATGCCTGGGGACAAGGCTGTCTCAGAGCTGATGGGCTAGGTAAACTCTATTTTGAAAGTGGGTTAATTTAACTGCCATTCAACTACCATTAAATGATGTAGGTTAATTTTATAGTCAGATAACTATTAAGAAACCAAAACAGGCAGGAAATGTCTCTATGCATGCCAGTGGGGAGAGGTTTCCTCTGCGCTAATGCACACCCCTCCCCTTCAGCTCAAACCTCTCATCCTTCCATTTCTGCACATCCCTCGCATCATCTCTTTTTTTTTTTTTTTTAAACCCTTGTCATTGCACACTATTGTCCTTCCTTCCACTCTTAAGAGCATCTATTCTCCTCTCAAAAATTCACCTTGGTATCCCGGCCTACAATCATTTTTCTCCTTTGTTTATATGGTCACACATCTCAATGTTAAAGGAAGACTAACGAATACCACAGCTCATGTTCACTAAAAAAGGTCCCATCTCCCCCACATACCTGACATTTATTGAGGTACATGGCAAACTGAGGCAGGGAACTTCACCTTGCTTACCGTGTAACATGCCATTGCCACTAACACCCCCAGTTTTCTTTAGGGTTATTTACTGTATTTAAAGCACCCTTGATTTTGTCAGTTTACCCTTTATAATTGGATGCTGCAGTTAAAACATATTTTATCTCTGCAATTTTTATTCCCACAGTATAATGATAGGCATTGTTTATTTCTTTATACTGGGGACAAAACCCATCAATTGCTGGTTTGCCATAAAGAGAAAACTAAAAGGAAAGAAAATTATCAACAACATCTTATGCCTGCAAAAGAAAAGATCCTTTGGAAAAAGCTGAAGTGACTCATCACGCCCCACACACGGCGAGGAAGGAGCAAGCACCACAGCCAGGCAGATCGCTCCGGAGATGCCTTTACAGATTGCCTCCCTCTGACTTCTCCACCCCCCTGGTCCCACTGCTCCCACCAGCAGCAAAATGGGTCCCCAACCTTCGCAGAGGAAACTAAAGGAATGATGGCCCATTAGCACACACTGCCCATCAAGTACTCACAGATCTCCTCTACCACAGATGTTTTTTATCGTATTAACAGTAAGTGCACTACGCAAACCCTGAAAGCTCAGAGAAATGAACTCACTCTTAGCCATGTGTCAGTAATGAGACCACAGCACGGTCAGGATGTTGGCATTTTTACTACGCTTTATCTGACCAGAGAAATACACAATGTGACCATCCCCAGAAATCACAGCAAAACCACCTCTGAAAAACCCTCCTTGCAGCGACTCATGCATTCAGATGGCAACACCAGAGCCTGAACCAGCCACACCGTGAGGATTTTTGACCCACAAGAGGAGGCTCAGGGCCAGATTTCCTGCTGTCCTGCTGAGGTCTCACTATTCCTATTAATCTCACAGGGAA
>VZTO01003684.1:91394-106476 GCA_013400615.1 Syrrhaptes paradoxus
CTCACTCTTCCTATGAATCACACAGGGAAACCCCCCCCCCCCCTTTTTTTTTCCTTCAGGAGCTGTAAAAGAACAGATGAAACAGACAAAATCCAAACCTCATCAACCTGCTCTTTACCAAAACTGTCACTACATTTGTCACTTTGTGCTAGGTTACACTAATTTTAAGCTTTTTACTAATTATTACTCCTAATTTAATAAGATTTAATAATTTAAAGGAGCCACGATACATATTCCTTTAAATCCAGACATATGCTATTTTTGCACTTACGAATCAGCAATCCAGTTTATACTCAAACAAAAGCAAAGGCACCGACATAAGGACAGGTATAGGCAAGCAGGCTAGACTCAAAGAGCAGTCGAGAAGTCACCCTTACTGTATGCACTTGTGTGTCTATTAGAGAAAAGCCAACACAGATCCTTAAACAGGAGCAAAAATCTACTTTTTAAAAATTCATCAGCAAAAAAGCTCACTGAATTACAGCCAGGCAAGCCTCTAGTGAGTGGTGAAGTTAGGCAGCTGTCACCGCAGTCCAGTGGGAACTTTGTTACCAGCAAACACTTCAGGTGCAGAGCAAGCTGGTGTAGCTTTCATACCTTGAGCTGATTGATGGCTAGAAATCAGAAGAAAAGTTTTATTTCCATACAAGCAGAGTATACTTGATATGAAAGCTTCTTATGCAAAAGTAGAATCCTACAGCATCTTTTTTTTTCTTTTTTACAGTCGCCTTTCAAAATCAAATAGTTTGCTTTAAACCATTGCTAACAACTCACACGCAGCTACTTGCTTTAAAGACCTGAAAGGAATTCCAGGAAGAGACCATGTGTGCACACCTTAAAACATTAAAAAATATACCACCACCTTCAGCTAAAAGGGTAACATGGTAGAAACTACTCGATCCTCCAAGCAAGCACCTCAGGCTTGGATTACAGCCAGGGTCCCTGCACAGGTATCAGTGGTGTGTGTGAAAACCCCTCCACACGTGTGGGGAAGCTGTCTGGCTTCTAGCATCAGTTTTTCCCCTGCAGAGCCAGAGCAACTTGAACAATCAGTGTCAGAGCCTTCCTCTAAAGCTCAGTGAGAAGAAAAGCACAAAGGCTTGGCTGTAAGAAAGGAAACCACAGAAGTGCCCTTCAAAGTTAGGAATGTCATTCCAAAACGAGTTAAGCAAGCCCTACACTTTATTAGCTAGGGACGGGTGATGTTCAGACAGTTTGCTGATAACCCTGCACAGACGAACCGCTCCTTCCGCTGGCACAGGGCTGTCTGATCTGCACCTGGAGGCAGGCATCCAGCCGAGGCAGGTAGGCAAGCTCTGAGCCGGCTGGGCCAGGCAACAACAGCGAGGAAGATAAGGCCAGAGCTGCCGCACGGGCTGGGAGAAGCACGTTGCTGGGTCCACTGCAGGCTCTTACACAGGCTGTGGCTGAAACCCCTGCCCTGTCCTCGCTGCGTTACTGTGGGCACTCCTCTCTATAGGTTACAGCCTGAGGCTCTGGTTGGTCTCTTGGGGAGATGCAGCTGTATTTTCATACAAGGAACCTTTGCATTTTCAGGCAGTAGTGCCTGTTTTTCTACACTCTGAAATACATCTGAAGCACTCCTACTTTTATCTGAGCTTTTAAACAGTTCCTGGAAATTTGAGCTGTAGCCATCTCATGCAAAAATCTGCCTTTCAGGCAAGTGCATTCTCAGTAGAGCACCTGCAGAGCTGCACGACACCTGCAGAGGATGAGGAGGAGGCAGGAGAAGATTTAAGACATTTTCTTTCAAATGTGACCTGTACATTTTGATACATTAAAGGTGACCTGTAAGAATAAGATGCAATTGTTTTGTCCTCCCTCTTCATGATACTAAAAAAGAGCTTTTAAAGGTTGTGTTGCTTGGAGTTTTTGGGGAGGTGGGCAAGAAGTAACTTAACTAATTTGTAATTCATAAGTGTGAAACCATTCGGATGTCTTCTGACTTTCATACTAGGCAACTGAGAACATCTTGGATTCTAAGTCAGAGGCTGCATCAAAGGTACCATATCATGGCTAACAGTACTCCCACAAACTGTGTTATCTGGGATCCTTCCAGCCTTGTAACAGCTATTAACATGTCTTGGGAATAACCACATTAAAAAGATCAGCTTTTGTTTTCACCTCTTTGCCATCTTCATTGTCTCAAACTCCATGTTCCCAGATTTGCCTCTAAGACCATAAGCTCTGCCTTTGAAATTGCCTTTGGTCTGTCACTTTATCTTCAGTTATCCTCCGAGATCCGTCTGTGCATGAACCACACTCCTAAATAGGTCCAAGAACCTGCTACTCACTTCTAGTTAAAAACACAGTTCAGCAAGTACCCACGGCTGGGCATCTGCCAGAGCACGTGCAGCAGTTTACAGATTAAGAAATCAGTGGTTTGATGTAGTATCTTCCTGAATCGGGATTTAAATCCTCCCCCTCCCCCCAGACCCATTTGTGTCATGCTTCTAGGAAATTAGAGTGCTCAGTGCGATCTGGCAGAAAAGCCAGATCCGCCTTACTGGGGACGCCAGAGCAAGCTCTGCATTGCTGCCGTTTGAGCAGCCATGAAACGAGGACTCACTTGTGGTTGCACAAGAAGATGAAACTGTGATCCTCAGGAAGTTCCTTAATTAAATCAGCTTCATTCACAAAACTTAAGTTGATTTCCAACACAAGAGCATTTCAGATCCCTCCTGCTGAGGTCAGAGAGTCGCCTGCTTTCAGGTCTAGTATTAATCCCAACACTTGCAGGCAGGGACCTGAAGCTTTCTGCCATTCCCTTCAGAGAAGCACACATTCCCACAAAAGAGCAATCATCAGAGCCTCACATTTAACATCTGCTGGAGTATCTGCATTGCAGAAAGTGACCCAGGTGTATGCGGGGGGTACAGTCCACTGCTACTCCATGAAGGATCTGTTACTTCAGAAGGCAACCACATACACTCCTACAGGGTCAGGAGAGGCAGCTGCCTCTTCCAGTAACAAATGGAGGAGCTCAAAACCCATCCCGAGTCAAAACAAGCTGAGGCAAAATAGCAGAAGACTTTTTAAGCTGCCTAACAAGGCTCATTAGTTTTCTTTTCTAGGTTTTTTCTGCAACAGTAGCAATGGATGCTTCTTCCTAGGTCTGGGTGCAACATCTTGTGCACTCTTATCATGGTACATACTGGTATCACAGAAAACAGAGAAGAATTTGAGGCTGTGTTCCTTTAAGTCTGAACAACTTAATGCATCAGCCAGTCTTCCAGGAAAACCAGAAAAACTTTGTATTTCTGATAATCACAGGACTCAAAGTGTCAATTAAAAATGTTCTGGGAAAAGCTTGCAAAGTGTAATACATCCTAAAGAATAGCAGATGGGGATATGGTTCATCACTTTCAAAGGCTATTTTCATAGATTTGACAGATGTATTAATAAATACAGAAAAAAATATAATAAGTGCTAGTTTACAGCACAAGGCTTTCAAGCTATTTACACATAAAGACTTACTATTCCCAAATAAGATGGAGTCTTTAGTCAAACCAAGATTTTTATTTAAAAGAGATTTGGCCAGTAAAGCTAAACCAACTACAACACCCAGCTACCTTACCATTTTGCTTTTTGTTTTTAACACCAGTATTAGTATACACGGAATACAATTGTTAGTTTTCAATGTAACAGTTATTTAAGAATCTTAGGGAAAAAAAAAAGGCGCTGAAAAAATCATGTTAGCAAATGCAAACTCTAAATTACCTACTTTTCGATAGCACAAGCTAAGAAAGGCAATTTCTCAAGAGAAAAGAAACCTGGGCTAGACAGCATGCAGCACTATAAATTTTCCTAAAGCTAGGAAGCCCCTGTGCATTGCTCTCAAAATCATCCCAAGACTGAACACAAAGGTTAGCAGAAGTGCCTAAACTCACGTGGGTTCCATTATACACCACTTACTGCAACCTACTTTTTAGTATTCAGCATTTCGGTATCAATAATGCATAACACTAAAAGTAGTTCAGCCCAAAGTACAGTTGTGAGAAAGCAAACATGGGTCTCAGACAAGGACCAGCTGAAGCGAGGTGTCACTGCCGATCTTGCCTTGTGCCCCTGTGCAGGAGGACAGCTGGAGTGTATCAGAAGGGGGGTGGTCAGTAGGTCAAGAGAGGTTCTTCTCCCCCTCTACTCTGCCCTGGTGAGACCGCATCTGGAATATTGTGTCCAGTTCTGGGCCCCTCAGTTCAAGAAGGACAGGGAACTGCTGGAGAGAGTCCAGCGCAGAGCCACAAAGATGATTAAGGGAATGGAGCACCTCCCTTATGAGGAAAGGCTGAGGGAGCTGGGTCTCTTTAGCTTGGAAAAGAGGAGACTGAGGGGTGACCTAATTAATGTTTATAAATATATGAAGGGTGAGTGTCAGGAGGATGGAGCCAGGCTCTTCTCTGTGACATCCTGTGATAGGACAAGGGGCAATGGGTTCAAGCTGGAACACAGGAGGTTCCACTTGAACATGAGAAAAAATTTCTTTACAGTGAGGGTGACAGAGCACTGGAACAGGCTGCCCAGAGAGGTTGTGGAGTCTCCTTCTCTGGAGACATTCAAAACCCGCCTGGATGCGTTCCTGTGCGATCTGATTTAGGTGTTCCTGCTCCGGCAGGGGGATTGGACTAGATGATCTTTCAAGGTCCCTTCCAATCCCTAACATACTGTGATTCTGTGTGTGATTCTGTGACAGTTGCTGGGGCTCTCCATACTTTAACTGGGAGCTGGGTACCTGCCCCGTCTGCAGAGGGAGAGCTAGCAGCCACAGAGAGAATGAAAGCAACACCATTGCCTACTGGTGCAAGCAAGCAGTGAAGTAACCTCCGTCAGCCTGGTGCCATCTCCCCTGGTACACGACCCAGCTCCTCAAAAAGGCACACTGCTGCCCAGCCCAACGCACACACCAGACTGCGCACGCCAGCCAAACCAAACCGCACAAGGCAGCGGCCAGGGTTCCCAGCTAGGCTTTTATTACCACCCCTCCTACCTTGACTCATCACTAAGTGCTCAATGAACAAGCCTACATCACTCCCCCCGCTCCCTGCCCCCAGAGACTGCTCGTTCTTCACTTGATAAATTATTTACCACGAAAGAAATGAAGGTGGCCAGTAGGGGAGAGCAAATTAGAGTACAGGAGTTCTTAATTCTGGGCTGCTACGAGACAGTGTTTCAGCTTTCACATGTATTCCCTACCCAGCTGCTAAAGCAGCTTTATCAACAATCCTATTTCGGACAAGAAACAAATGGAGTACAGAGCCTCCAAAGCTCGCTCCTTCAGACAGAATTAATTTCACCTTCTATTTTCACTTCCTCCCCTGCTTCTCTCAATTTGTGAGAGTGTGTGTTTCATAATCTCAGGTGATTAGTGTGGGCACTTAGAAAGCACACTAGAAACAACAGAATTTGAACCCCTTAAAGTTTTTCACAACAAAATTTATTAGAAGAATAGTGGTTTTGAAAAGTCTAGCATCCAGTGAAAACTACCATACACAATGTTACAGCTGGGAATGTGTTTCCAAAATGACATGGTCAAATAATACAATGGAGCCATTAAATCTTACACATGCACAACAAGAGAATTAGCGCTTTGACATACAATGCAAAAAATAAATGGACCACATGAAATAAAAATTTAAAAGTACTTATCACATACATTAAGACACAGCTTATTTAGTCCAGTCAAAAAATCAGAACTGCATTAAAAAAATTAATGTAGTGCAATCAAACCAAAAAAACCTTAATTTGTGATCATAAGTGCTCTACTACATAAAACATTGATCATAGCAAGGAACAAAAAATTCAAATCACACAGTACAAAAAAATCTGTAAATAAATATAAACTACAGTACAAGAGAAATATTAAATTATACAATTCCGTCAAACTGTAAACAGTATATTGAAATGAGGTCCATAAGAGTAAAGGGGGGGTTCCTGTTTATTTTTTTTTCCCATGACACTTGAACTTCTAGAGGTCAGAGAGAAATGCCATTTTCCATACTCTTCAAAGACTATGGGTTACATAAATAGAAAGAGAAGACTTTTAAGATGTAAAGTGTCAAATAATAAAGCAGAGGTGTTGCTGACCCGCAACGGCCAACAGATCACAGATCAGAACAGCAGAATTTACTGCAAAGCTTTGCCTCCTCGCGAGCGCAGGACAGAGGCCCGTCACTGCAGATGTTAAGTGCCAGCACTTTCTGAACTAGTGCTCAGTGTTAGAGAGGAGACACCCACCGAGGGCCTGGTCCTACCAGTTAGGTGGAAGCGATGACGTACACCGTTACCAGCTTGGACCTCTGCTGATTATCTGACAGGTTTACACGCTTGTCATACAAACACCAACTTTGGCAGAACAATTACTAATAAACTCAAAGCACTCCCGGCCCATTGGTTTCCATCACAGTGGCCAGTGCACAGAATTCTCTAAGGACATTGCATAACTAGAGTGTAGAGGTCAGACAGCCAAGGACCCGTGCTTGAGGTTAGAAGTAGTTATGGTGAGAGAGAAGCAAGAGCCACGTTAAGAAGCTGCCTCTGCCGTTTGCAGAAGCAGTTGGGAATGTATTTCATTTTTAGCTGCGCTGGCTAGTAGTGGCATTTTAAAATATATAAGTTTAAGATAACATATATACTATATATGTATATAATATAATACATATTATATAATATACATAGGAATTTCTTACAATACATACCAGGAACCCCCACACGATCTGCTCAGTAGTAATAACTGAATATACAGAATGCCACTATAAGTGTCTGAGGCACTGTGTGCTGGAGAGTAAATATGCAGCTTTAAAATCCGTTTGGCTGAGTTATACCTGGATACCTGAACTGAGTTTTAAGTTGACATTCATCAAGGATGTGCTATCAGCACGTCAAAAGAAAAGCAAAACAAAATACAAGTCACTGCTAGGTTTAAGAAGAGAATACAAGTACCTGAATTGAGTGAGGATAGTGTGTAAACTGTCCCTGAGGGTTTTTAAACAGTGTGTGTACAAGTTGGATTTCTAAGAACATTAGTTTAAACTTACATTGCGGACTGATAAAATACCAATGTCTGACAATTTAACAAGTGGAGGTTAGAAAGAGTTATGAGCAAACACTCAAAACATATTTTATACATTTTAAAGCAGCAGTAAGCTGCTGTAAGCATACATCCCATCAGTACAAGCAACACATGGGACTCAGATAAAGGTTTCTATTTGCAAAAAGCCCATCATATATCGATAAGTAAAGAATATTCACCTGCTAAATTAGAATGCACCTAGTTACAGACTAGCAATTCAAGATTAATTTTTTTTAATCAAATACTTTGCTATACTTTCCTATTACATACTAAAATTCCTTAAGCTCACTAATGCTGGTATTCTAATCTATTTTTTTAATGTTCCCCCTTCATTTAAGAAATACACCATTCCACAACTTAAACGTTAAGATCCATTTTCAGTCCTCAGATGTAAAAAGCATGTCAATGAGTTTATATTAAAAATTTACATGGTAAAAAGGCTTGAATTTCAGCCAGAGATTCTAAACACTACTCATTCCCTGAAGGCATAAGGGAGAAAAGAATCCCTACCCACTCTTCTTGTGATACAGTTTTCAAACTGAACATTAAACAATGGTCCAAAATGATTTTTCAGTTTGGGAAACTTCCCTTTCCCTACCCATCATCCCAGATTCCAAATGTCAAGCCCTGAAATGGCCTATTGAAATGATTAGTTAAAAATATCAGATTTGTATATATACATCCCCTGCCTGAATTTCAGAATATTTTGTTGTACTAGTCTTTAAAGACAGATTAGTACCCCAAGAAAACTTGTGATCTGACCTGAAAAGCCATAATGATCCTAGATTGTACATTTAAAATATCTCACAACCTGAAGACCAGATTTAATTAAGATTCTGGCATTGTAGCAGAAAAAGTGCTGCAGTTATTTATCCCTTTTCTGGTACTTTAGAATAGGTCAGATAAGTGCTTTTTATAGTGATGGTAAAGTTTACATGCTTTCACCCAGGCATAAAAAAATCATTTGCAAAAATATTTGAGAAATGTAGCACCAAGTAGTTGATAAACTGTATTAGTAGCTGTACTAGTGTCTTCATTATCTCTGAGTAGGAAAAAACATTGTTAGCCTGTACTAGGCGATGACTATAGAAATTGTTTTCTGACATTAAATTTTCCAATCCCTGCTCCATCAGGCAGAGTTATCATCTTGAGTCTTTCTGTGCTATACTTACCAATTTGGTAGAAACAAGCACAAGGCAGGGATTTTTATTTTTAAGAAAGTGAATGAAATGCCCTGGACTGCTCAAAAAAAAAAAAAAAAATCCTTCCTCCTAGTACTTTGCCCAGGAAAACTGATTTTGCAACAGGGCTACAAGATTTTTGTGAGGATTTAATAAAGCTCTCTTAATATGAAGGTTTTCATGACAATACCTGAATATAGTAATAATTCAATGGGATGTGAAGTCCAAAACTGCTGCTGTAATAATACTGGTACAGAGACTTGGCCTCAGTCAAAGCAAGAACAGGAGAGAGGGAGAGAGACGGACACTGGAATGCTGTAACTACTGAACAGTTTTTTCTAGTATATGTGGAGTGCATCTATGGATTATTTTGACTCTGCAGTATCTCTCTGCTTAGTAATCATCACAGGATGTTGTTTTTATACACTGGATAATTAGAAATGAATAACTGTAGATGTTATTGTATTTGCTACATCCAATAGAACTGCATATAAGTAACTAGCAGCGCAGGTTTTCAGGTTTCTGAAGGTTCTAATTAGGGATGTTTCTAACAATTTGAGATCAAATGGAAACCTTTACAATACCAAAACTAGTCTCAAATTTTTTTTAGGTACAGCTTTTTAAAGCTGTATGAGTCAACATTACCTATGAGTACCAAGAAAAAGCAACATTGACCTAGACTGAAATTACATTTAGTTCCTAAAACATTTGCAGGAAAAACCTAGAAGTTTCTGATCCTCATGAAAATTAGGGAAACTACCCTTCCTGTGCTCCCTCTAACAAGAGAGGCAGAGAATTTAAGATATTTAAAATATTGTGACAAAGCTTTCAGTACAGGTTAATAAGTTCACTTTTGTTAGAGTTTGGACTGCAACAAGTGTATGCATTCTTACACTGAAGAGTTAAAATTTTGTCTTCACTGAGGAAAAAGCTCTTTACATTACAGATGTTGCCACACTGTTTTTGACAAACCAGGGAACAGCACAGTGTTCCCTTCACTCCTTGGACACTGTGTTCTTCTCCTAAGACTCAAGGACATCTTAAGAGCATTACTTTCAAGTAAACTGGAAAGAAACACATGATAATCCCAGTTTTGCCTGTATAACAATCGTTGGAGACGATATAAAAAGCAATTCAATCAGAACTAAAAAGTTGTTCTAATCTACACAAAGCTTACTCAACCCTAAAGCCCCTGAATCACTTTGCCAGCTCCTGTGACTTTCCAGGGGAAGGCAATGTACTCTTGGGTTCTCATGAAAGAAATATTTAGACTCAAATGTCAGCCTGCCACAAGACAAAGCACAGACTATTCCTTGTCTGCTCTTAACTGGCCTAAACACATGTGCAGTTGCCTCCCATGTTTAAAAAATCTCCTTGAGCACTGGAAAGCTCTACAAAAAATGGTGGTATAGAAGTTGCTTGAGAAGACAGAAGCTGAATGTGTTCCCTTACCAGAGGCACCACCCTACCTGTGCACCTGCATTTGTTAAAGATCACTTTTTTCCAACTGCCACAAAAATTTTGAGTTCAACTTCAGTTCTAGCAATAGGGTTGGCAGTGCAAGCATCAAATTATGAGTTCTGCAACAAGAAGAAAGTAAAGGCATACCTGTATTGTTCATGCAGCAACTTCTCCTGCATAACAGGGAAAAAGAAGAAATTCTAAAGGAAACTGTTTTGAGCCTTTAAAATTAACAGGGAATGACTGGAAAAAATGAAATATCTTTTGACAGAAACAAACAAAAACGAGTCCAGAAACGTGTCCCTACAATATCTAACTGGAAACGTTCAACTCTATAACTGTACTCAAGCATTACAGCCACAATAATGCCTACAACACCGTGGAATGAGGATCCAGCTGGCTGAAAGTGAGGTAATAGTTTGTAATAGGTCAGAGTTCTAAAAAAGCACTTTTACATCTTACAAGTCCAAATAAAAAAAAAAAGGACACATTTCATACATGTTGGGCTTTCTCACCAGAACTGTACGATAATTAACTCCACACCAGGACCCTACCACACTAAGCCTTACTCATCTTCAATTATATGCTGCAGCAAAGATTTACCAAGCAACACCTAAACTTCAGTACAATATGAAACTTGATTCTTAAAACTTTATACACACAAAATATAAAATTACTGTTCTAGGATGGGGTAGGGGAGAGGGATTCTCCTTCATGATACTTGGACTGAAAAACTAGTTTTCAGAGACTGCCACAAATATTATTCACAGTTTCTTGCTGTCAGGCTTTTTCAGCTACATCAACGTAGTACACAACAATACTGTTAAGTCCAATAACTACACTGGATGGACATTCTCGGGAATACGAGAAACTAGTGACGAAAATTACCCGAAAGGCCTCCTCCTAATGATGTCTCAGTTTTTACAGGGTTGCAGTTTGTCTATGTTACACGTCAATGTGATCTCAAAAGAGCAGCAGGAGAAAGATTTTAAACCTTCTCTCCTGTCCAAGTGATCCAAGTAACATAAGCATCCACTTACCAGAGATAACATGAGAAACAAGGCTTTTGTTACAAAGACAGCAGTGAACCACACCTTCCCACACCAAAATATGGTCAACCAGGGATTTTGGTCATGCAAACTGCTGGTCAGCAGAAAATTAAGCATGCTAATGGACAAACATTAATTCCAATCATATATTTAAAATGATCCCAAATACTACTAGTTAGCTACACTGAAAGCGCCTGTAAAAAATTTGTAGTGAAAAATTAAATAAAACATTAGTGATCACTGCAGCACTTAGAGTGATACTAGTCTTACGTGATGCATCACCTTAGAGAAAATACATTAGATGGGACTTTGAAATAAAAAGTTAACATTAAAAGGTGCACCTGAATATTACAGACTAAATTTACAAAACCTACAATAAGGTAAAATATATATCTTTTGAATATTCAGCAGCTTTTTTTTAAATTTGTTTTTATTTTTTGAGAGGCTCATGAAATTTTAAAAAGGGACCACTAACTAATCTCAACCATGCTTCACAAAACAATAATGGCTATTTTATATTGCAGTTACCAATGTAATGCAATTAGTGCTTAAAAAATAATCTACACTTTTTTCTTTTTTTTTCCTTTTTTAAACAGAGACCTTTTGAGGAAATATGGTTGTTCAAAAGCTTCTTGAAAAAGAAAGACTACCTGAATATTACGTTATCACAGATCACATGTTGTGTTTAAAAGCTTTGCAGACATGGGTATTACAATCTTCAGGTCTCAGGACATTTAAACTGAGAAAGTTACGCGTTTGGTTTGTTGTTTGCTTTTTTTTCTTTTGTAAATCCACTTTCTAACCAAAGCAAATAGAGTACTCAGCTTCTCACTATCTATTTACAATTCTTAGCCTACAGTCTGAAATGACAAGACAAATTCTCTCTTAAAACTGCAGCATTAAAGGGTAGGCACACCATTCTTCTGCTGCACGATTGTCACCCACTTAAACATACACATACAAAATATTTAGGTTAGTAAAATGAGCACTCCATGTACACTAGTGACAAGTTTTATAAAACTCATGTTGTTTAAATAAAGACAACTGCAAAAGCTTAAACCTCTCTGAACAGTAAAACTTACTTTTTTTTTTTTGAAGTTGCAGCAAACTTTCTACCAAAATCTCCCAACAGCAGATGAAACCACACATTTAACTGCACCTTTATTGCAATGACCAGATAAACTGGAACGTATTGCAGAGTCTACATACTGCTGCTGAGCTTCAACTGCTTTAAATACCAAGATGACAATTAGAGAGCTATGAGGAACCAGGATTTAAGTAAACAAAACCAAAATATACTTGGGGCCAAACACCCAGTCCGTTTCAATAATGAGCAGTGCATATTTAAAACAACAGCAATGGTGTGCCTAACCTTTGAAAATATGAAGTTGCTGGGGAGGGGGAGAGGCTAATAGGATCAACTGTTCCAGAAGTCATTCAGCATCCCTAGGGCTATCTAGGCCACCCTCCCACGAGCTTTGAAAAACCACTTTCAATCTCCAACATCACTTAATGCTCTCACACAAAAACTCCAATGCTTCTTTCAGTTGTGCAAATGGGAAAAAAATGGTAATGCTAACTACCTTTTGCACAGATTAAGACCAAATTGTTTCTACCCGAAGAACCAGCAATCCCAATTTGGTCATATTGTGGTAAATCCAGTAAACTCCACCTAGTTACTGACCACTCCCACAGAAAGTATCAAAGGTAAAAACTTCTGTACAAAACTTATCCTGGATCTCCATATAATGACAACAATATCACCATATTGAGGAAAAAAAAAAAAAAGGATCTGTGGTTTACGGAGTGCTTTCATGGTGTTTAAATGCTTATTCTAGCATGTGCTAAACCACTATCAAAATAGATTAAATAAAAACAACAAAAAAAGCAGGACTTAGATTAATTCCTGCTACTGGCAACTGTAATATTTAAAAAGGAAACACCCATTCACTGAGTGTTCGACCCTGACAGTATTACAGATAGATATGATGCAGAGCCTGAACTAGATCAGGCTACCAGTGTTTTACGTCTTCCCTGAACATTAACAAGCTCCTTCACTAATGTGGATATTTGGGCAGACTACTGAGGTTGTAACGTTTGAGATCACTGTTTGTGGGCTTTTTAAAATTTTTTTGCAATATCACAGTAGTTTGTTACACAAATCCCCCTTCCCCAGATTAGAGTCATTTAAACTAGTTGGAACCACATAGTTTAGTAAACTCAGAATCAGGTCTGTAAAAAGCATAAAGGTCACAAAGAACCATAGTTCTGTTATAATGAGGCATACCCTAATACATCATTTAGTGTACCCTGACTGCTCCTGACTGTGAGAAGCTTGTCTTCCATGAGATAAGGCTACATCCTCAAGCAGGTGAGTCTAAATATCACCCTTCAAAAATATCAAACAAAATTACAGCAAAGGTAGTGTTACAAATAATTAACTGACATATTCTGAAGGTAGCATATGTACGTTTTCCCTCCCCTCCCCTCCGGGTGAGCACTAAGCAGACAGTGAATGGTAAGTATGTATAATTTGGAAGGAATATAGTGGAAAACGTAATTAGACCCAATTGATTATCCATTGAATAAACAAATCTCTGAGTTCAAGAGAGGTACCATTCCTAAATAACTTGATTTAGCTTAGATCTTTCAATCAACTGGATCAAAGGAAAGGAGGGGAAAAAAGATTTCTGAAACATTTTGAAGAATGACAGTCTGATTCTCATTCATAAAAAAAAAAAAAAGCCTGGTTTTAAGAAAGTATCAGTTTAACAAAGTGGACTTATTTCTATAAAGGCAGACATTAAAAATCCAACACCAGAAGTTCAGAGAGGCTCTACAGGCAAGATGTCCACTTCCACAGATCTGCATTCTTTGTGAGGTAACTTAACTCTCTATTACAGAGAAACATGCAAAAGGCAAATGAAATAAAAAAAGAAAAAAGGGGGTAGTGGGTAGGTGAAGGAGGAAAACTGCACCATACCAGGCTAGAAAAATTTACAAATGTGACATTCAGAGCACACCTTTCACCTGTATCCACACAAGTCTATGCTAAACTGCAAAGCCAAGAGCATTGCAGTAAATAGGAGAATCAGGTGCGCTCAGTGGTGGTTGAACTATGCAGTAGTGCTCACCCAGTTTGCAAATTGGCACTCTACAACATCCCTATTCATCTTTCAATTCATTCGCACTTTGTGCTGCTTCTCCCTGGGGATCTAATTCAATCTTTACTGAAACATCCTGCCCCTCCGACCTCATTAATTTCATTTTTTTCTTTGGAGGGTTTTTCAAAGTGCCCAGCCTCTCTTTAACTTTGTACTCCAGTGTACTGTGGGGGATCCCATAAATACTCTGAGCTTTGGAAACACTCATTTTCCCGCTCATAACCACAGAGATTGCTTCCTCCAGTATCTCACTGTTGTACTGTCTGTATCTCCCTCTTTTCTTCCTAGGTTGCTTGGAGCCAGGATCTCCCTCTTGATCTGAGGTGGGATACGGCTGTCCAGAGGTAGACTGCTCAGCATCTGAGCCCCAGGAATCTGGTCCAGCTTCCAGCAAATTCCTCCTGTTTTGTTTTGGAAGGATAGCCCTTAACTTTTTGCTAAGCGCGCTCTCCGTTTGTGAACCCATTACCAAAGAGCTATAGCTGTACTGGTCACCAGTGCGGGACTCCCATGAAAGGTCCATGCCTCGAACTTGTGGTATCTTTAAATCCACAGGAGACGAATGGCTCACGTCCTTTTTCCCATCCTGTTTATTTTGAAGTGCCATTTTTTGAAAGGCAGTGTTTTCTGTAAGAAAAGGAAGGTCACTGATGTTGCTGAGTGCACCATTTCCCCTGAATTTCATGCGGCTGAAATTGAATTCGTAGTGTGGTTTTGCCCAAGAAGCCTCCCTGGATAATATTAAGTGCTGTCCATGATTCTGTAGTCCGGACGGCCCATGGCTGGCAGCCGTAGAAAACTGGTTTCTGCTCAGCAGTTCTTCACTAATCTGGAGTGATCGAGCCAGCGGTACTTTAAGAGATGTGGAGTGGCCATAACCTTCCCTGGTTCCATCCTGCAAGCTTCTTGGAGGTACCCCATCACCACTCTGTAGTCCCTCCGGATGGTGCTGGCTGGGTCTCCCAGGTCGCCTAATTGGATGGAAGGAAACTGATGTGAGCAGGACTTGCACAGGTAGGGAGGGATGGGTGAGGGGGCCACTCCTTTATTAGAAGGCCTTGCTTGGGTAACATCACTTTTTGTGTTATTTATTTTTCTCTAAATTTTAATTCAATTTTTTTATTTTAATTTTTTTTT
>VZTO01003685.1:0-10180 GCA_013400615.1 Syrrhaptes paradoxus
TTTTATTTCACCAAGGACTTCAGCAACTAGCTTTTTATCTTCTGTGTAATCCACTAGATCAACATTATTTCCAAACAAGCTATTCAGAGTCTCTCTCCCCAGAAAAACAAAGAAAAGAAAAAAAGAAAAAAGAACAAGAAATAAGTGAAAAATAAAAATGCTTAGTACTTCTGGATAAATAACATATGCACTGTCCTTTTAACTAAACAGGGGAAAGTGCGTCAAGTTCACAAGATAGTAAAAATCATGTTATTTTAATGAACACTGAAAAGTATGTTGAGACCTTCAGAGCAATGGTGTTGCTGTACATACAAATGTGTTTATGTATGTATAATCTTACTAATGCCACTTTTGGGTAAAAATCAAAAGTATATGTAACTCCCACCTCACCTGTGTAGGACACTTGGCTTGCAACACCCAAAGTCTGAGCACCCTGCTTCTACAAGTAANTTCATTTTCATATTGTGTATGGTCAGGAAACAGTGTGATGTGGATGGCTAAACTAGCCATTCCTGTTGTAGAATATGAATGCCAAGGAAAAAAGCAAACAAGATCAGACAAATGCTGTGCTAGAGTTGGCCAAATTAAAGAAACAGGCACTTTCCAAAACACCTATCAAAGATATATATATATGTATATAAACAAGTCAGCAAACCTATAATTAGCAAACATACCCAAGGCTACAGGCACCAAGAGATATACCAAGTGGCAGCATGTACAGGCAGGTTAACTTCTGGGAAACAGTTTCAGAGATGTCATTCTGATTGAGACCCAGACCTGTGGTACACCATACGGAATGTGAGGTAAGTGAAGGAAAAAAACCCAACTCCTTCCTTATCTCCAAATCATCAGTTGCCAGGTATTTTCAGGACTCAGTTTTTTTTGACAGTTAGAAATGAAAATAATGGGTAATTTCTTTGGACACAAAGTTTTATCACAGATTAATATATATATACACATTACACACACAATACTCTTGTTTACATGCAACTAAAAAAACCCCATTTACCTACAATTCAGTTTTCCTGTTCAGCAGTGTCCAAAGCATGATCTTAGGACGTTACTTCCATTAAATGAAGGCTGATTTACACCCTTAGTGTTTCCACTGTATGCTAGCCTGCCCAGGGCCCTAAGGTGCACAAGCTTGTCCTAAAAGGCCAATGGAGACAATCAACTCACACGAGCAAGTTTCCAATTTATTAGCTGCCATTGACTATAAACTGACTAACTAGTAGTGGCACACAGGAGACTGGAAACCAAGGCAAGAACAATATTAAGGTATAATAAACTGCATTGAAAAAGATTGACCAAACGGGGATTACCAAAAACCAGAAGAGAGAACCCGGCAAGAGCAGGTGATGCACGATCTGAGTGCCCCAAAAGGAAACCAGCTCATATGCAAACTAATTGCAAACTTCTCCACATATAGGCAACATACCAGAGATCTACAAATAAAATTGAGCATACACTTTGTAGTATGTTTTAGAGGTCCATAATTCCAAACATTAAAACCTTAATCATTATGATTGTAAAGAATATTCTACTTCTGATACCCATTATGATGAAAGCTACTGGCAAAACTTAGATTTCAGCAACAGCTCTAGCCTACCAGAGCCTCACAATTCAGCGAGAGAATACACAGCAAAGTCTGTACTAGAGCAGGACAGAGGCTGATCTACATGTTACCCAAACCTAGGAAGCTTAAGAGAATGAGAGGGCTAACATCCCTCTCTCATCCTAGTTCCTCTTGAGCATTGGTTATCCTTGTACCACATCTGCAAGCTAATGCCTTCTGGAACACAGACAACAGTTTTCCATGTCTTGCATGAAATCCCTAGCATAATTCTGTATAGCAACTTTATTTAGTTAATTAGTCTACTTTGTCAGGAGAGTAATTTTTAAGAATGTCTCATTAAGGTCAACTCAGCAACTTTTGATGCAGCTTTTGGTAGATCATAGGTTACTGAAATATTCACAGCAGTGAAACATAAACAGCATTTAATCAACATTTAACTTAAACTACAGCTTCTTGTTCCACTTGATTGTGAAATATTCATGTCATGATTTGGTCTTCATCATTTTAAAGTCTTCTTGCAAAAAGCTAATTTGTATTATCTGTTTAACTCATGATGGGACTTTTACAGGTACTGTTTATTATGTTGCTGTAATTTCAAGATTCTTAAAAAGCTAATTTCTTAAACATAACACACACAGTACCAGCAAACCCTATTCATGCTTAATATTTGCTTCTTAGAAAATACTATTACCTTGGGGACTAGAATTAAGTGCCAACTGTCTACTCACACAACAAGCATTATCAAAAACTTTGAATACAGGGAAAATCTGTTGGCAGAAAAATAGCATTATTTAATGCTTGATTTATGTCTTATCCTCAATTTTCCACACATAAATACCTACTTGACCTATCTGACCCTTATACAGTAAAAAATATTAGATTACATTAATATTTTTTAAAGAAACTTTAGTACAAAGTTTTAAGAAGCGTCCACTGTAATAATGACCAATGCAAACTGTCATAACAGAGCTTTGCAATACCAACAGCAGGCTAAGAAGAAGGAAACGGGGATTAAGTGATAAATGCTAGGAAAGTTCTTGCTAAAATTCAGCAGGTTGTCACAAATTTCTGCCTTGAGCTATGAAGGTCTGTATCCCCTTTACAAATGAGCAGATTATCAACAACTTCCTCCTTTTGAGCCTGGATGATATATCACTGAGACAGAGTTAATGGCAAGAGTCCCACAGGATAGCTGCATGTTACACCAGTGCTTTGAGACAGCTTCTCAACACAACATGGAGTTTTATTTAGTCATCAAACATGAAACACCTGTGAATGCATTCTTGTTAAGCCTGAAATCAAGTTGAGTGATGAGAGACGATTCATCTACAAGATAAAAAGTACAGTGCTAATGAAAGACAGGCCTTCAAACAACCACCTACACTCAAGTAATGCGTTAACCCTGAACATACACTGTGCTCAAGTTTATCCTTAGCTTGTGGTCTGACACTATCCAAAATCAGTAAGTACAATATAGTTGTTAGATACATTAAATACAATTCAGTTCATTTCAAACTTGCATATTTCAGACCAGTACATGCAGGCTGAGAGAACAAACTTTCCTTAGAATAGGCACGGGGAAAGCTGGGGGCCTTCAGAGATAATCAGTGTAACACGAACTGTTTTAGAAATAAACATGCTTGCTATGATAGAAACCAGCTAAAACACACTGAAGGAAAAGAATACAAAGCTGTTACCAATACCATGAAAAAGCTAGAGACAAGCTTTGTTAGCAGAGGTGAAGGCAAGGATCTGTTCCAGGTCTTACCTGAAGTGCCAGAGGACAACGCTTGTAAGAAACACATGGTACTAGAGAAAGAAACTGACAAATATTCCACCACAAGACAGAATCTATGCAGAAAATAAGGCCAGTACGTACACTGTTATTCCTGTTAAGCTCCTTACGAAGTGCAAACAGCTTCGGTTGCTTTAAGGAAGAAGACTCTGTACTTCTCCCAGGCTTTACAGCAGAGGTGTTTGTTCCAGCGGTGCTGACCCCTCTTGCACTGAACTGGCCCCAGGAGACCCAGTCGACAATCACAAGAGCTACAGGCAAAAGGACTTCGCATAACATCTCACTCCAGGTAGTTTTTCTCCAGTGGGAATGCAAATAAGGAACTGCTAGGATTTTAATTTTATTCTTGAAGTTTCAACAGCACTCAGCAAAATTAGTCAAGCAGCACAAACTACAGAGAAATTATAATCAATAATTATACTTAATTTTACATAATAACAACTAAAAGCATTAAGTTTCTCAGTATAGCTATTATTGAATAGACAAATATTTAAGAAAAACATAAGAAAATCCTAAACCACTGGAGAAAACCCTAAATCCATCCACAATGCAAAAAATAGGCAAACTTCATGTTTAAGAAGTCCCCACACTATAGACATCTATCACACATGCACACACAAACAAGACTTTACACTGCTGAGACACAGTTGGGGAGATGAATGAAGGTGCCAGACGAAGGCATACATCGCCAAGTAGTATTTTCAGTAACAAAACACCACATGATAATTTTTTCTGCAAATGCTAGGGATTTAGCAGGACTCCAATAATCAAATTGATCTTGTAATAGACACAATTTCAGCTTCTAAAAATAGTTCTGTATTAATTAGGAGTACCTTCTGGAGTTGAAAAGACTCCCTCCACAGCATTTCACCTATATATCCAGACAGAGGAAATTCTGCTTTCCTTTGATCTTTTGTTAATTGAAAACATACAAATCAAGAATGAAACTACACACTCTTCAGTGATTCAAATCCCCCCTTATAACTGAAAGATGCAAGGAATACAAAGAGAAAGACATACCTCTGGGGCCTTTGTTTTCTCTACAAGAAGTCGTAAGAATGTTTGCTCTCTACTCTTTGGAATTAGGATTGGTAAACTCTCTTACCTCCCAATAGGAAGAGAAGAGAAGAGGAAGGTGAAAGCCCTGCATTTTTTGCTTAATTTTAAGACTATTTCAGTGTCTGTTTGAATTACTAAATCAAAACTGGAAAAATTTCAACTATTGAAATACTGTAATGAAAGTTATTGCTGGAGTTTATCAGTTTCTGCAATACAATTACAAACTATCAGGACAGTTCCTTGTCTTAAATATTTTCTTTACTAATTCACTCTTTTCCAGAATTAAGACATTGAGAACTATTCACCCCTTCAGATTGCTATTTCTGTTATTCATTCCTCATCTGGTTAATACACTAAAGGCTAACCTCAGTAAGGAAGTGATTTGGTTAACTAGTCTTCCACCATCTTTCGCAAACCACCATTCATCACTTTTGCCCTCCACTTCCCACCTTTCAAACTATCCAGAAAGCACAGACAAGCTCAATTTAATTCTCACAGTGCCTCAACACACCGACATGAACACAGCAGTCGCAGGGCAAACCCCAAATGCCTGTAGTGAACTCCACAAGCTCAGAGGTGCAGAAGACAACCCTTTCAGTGCTTATCCAGTGTGGCCCCTGCAAAACACTACCCACAGTAACAGCAGCAGCAGTGAGTAGTGAGGCTAAGAAATAAAGTCAGAGAAGCTGAAGAGCAGAAGCCCTGCTCGCCTATAACACACCAAAACTACAAAATACCTGAGCTACAGAAGATGAAAGAAGTGTGCAGTGGTGACTAAAAAAGCTGGTGGAATTTAAAGGAATTATCTAGAACAAAGATACAGTAGAAGTTTCAGGACTTACAGGTACCAAGATACAGCACTGTTCCAGGAGTTCACTACACTGATCACAGCATTACATACCTATCCCTTCAACATATATTAGCTAATGAATTTTGTGTTTGATTTTGTTCTGTCTTGCTCTCACGCTCAGTGTCAGATTTAAGCAATATCTTTACACACAGCACAGTTACCTAAAAAAAAAAAAACAAAAAAAAAATCACACTAGCAAGACACAAAATTCTACTCTAATAAAAACAAAAAAAAAAACACACTAACAAAAATCACACTTCTACTCTAATAAAACCACAAAAACTGACTTCCCAAAAAAACTGAATTTTAATCAGACCCCAGACTGCAGCTCCTCTTAAGAAATCACGTTTTTTTTCTTATCTATGACAAAAACCACACAGCATCTTTTTCTCCTTTTCTTTCACATATTCCAATATCACTTCTGTACAGAGTACATTATCTGGAAACAAGATAATTACCATGCACTAATTTCTGGAAAACATGTTGAAATGCAAGACCTGAATCCAAACAGAAAAAGAAATTGAGATCTAGTGCATACCATGCTGCTTTACTAGTTCTTCTCAAATGACCATGACAGCTGAAACAGACACCCTGTTGAGTCTAAGCAGAAGCACCCACCTCCAGAGGAGCAGCTAGGGTAGTCAAAAAAGACAGCTCAGCCCACCGGACAACTCCTGACTAGCAAGAAGGTGTTTCTGTTCCTCCCCACCAGCTCTTCCTTTTCTCTTTTCTCCAGCACTGCGCTCATCCAATTCCTTCTTGATGTGACTCATCTCCACAAGTTTAGAGAAAACTAGTTATTTCAGGTGGATTTTTTTTTGTTGAATTGCAGTGTTGAGCGATCAGGCAGGCAGTGGTCACTGACAGCAAAAGGGAAGAAGGCAGGAGGGAGATCTCCCACTTCGGCAGTAACAAGCTGCTGGATCAACTTAACCAGCTCAGACAAAACGGTCCAGGAGACAGACCAGAAGCAACCACAGATCTCTTCTATCTGATCTTGTCCCAGTCTAAAAATAGGTATATCATTTCCAGATCAGTGCCATCACAGGAGCTGATAGCTCTGATGACACCAGCTCAATTACCTGATACTATCTAAAGGCCTATGAATCTTCATCAAGCAATAATTTGGCAGAGAAACGGACATTCTCACAACAGGCTCTGAACTGGAAAAGAAGAGTCAAAGTACTCCCAGACATATATACATACAGCCCTCCCTCCACTGCATATTACAACATTATAATCCAATTTTCAAAAAAAACCATTAACTAAAAAGATGACCTTAAAGTTGAATCAACAATATGAAGTAGTGACATCTCAGGCAACTGCTACTATACCTCTTCACTAACAAAGCCNAAAAAAAAAAAAATAAACAAAAAAAAAAAAAACAAAAAAAAATCACACTAGCAAGACTCACACTTCTACTCTAATAGAACCACAAAAACTGACTTCCCAGAAAAACTGGATTTTAATCAGACCCCAGTCTGCAAACATGAACCAGAAGGAACTAACTGCAAAAAAAAAAATCTCAAGACCACACAGCATCTTTTTCTCCTTTTCTTTCACATATTCCAATATCACTTCTGTACAGAGTACATTATCTGGAAACAAGATAATTACCATGCACTAATTTCTGGAAAACATGTTGAAATGCAAGACCTGAATCCAAACAGAAAAAGAAATTGAGATCTAGTGCATACCATGCTGCTTTACTAGTTCTTCTCAAATGACCATGACAGCTGAAACAGACACCCTGTTGAGTCTAAGCAGAAGCACCCACCTCCAGAGGAGCAGCTAGGGTAGTCAAAAAAGACAGCTCAGCCCACCGGACAACTCCTGACTAGCAAGAAGGTGTTTCTGTTCCTCCCCACCAGCTCTTCCTTTTCTCTTTTCTCCAGCACTGCGCTCATCCAATTCCTTCTTGATGTGACTCATCTCCACAAGTTTAGAGAAAACTAGTTATTTCAGGTGGATTTTTTTTTGTTGAATTGCAGTGTTGAGCGATCAGGCAGGCAGTGGTCACTGACAGCAAAAGGGAAGAAGGCAGGAGGGAGATCTCCCACTTCGGCAGTAACAAGCTGCTGGATCAGCTTAACCAGCTCAGACAAAACGGTCCAGGAGACAGACCAGAAGCAACCACAGATCTCTTCTATCTGATCTTGTCCCAGTCTAAAAATAGGTATATCATTTCCAGATCAGTGCCATCACAGGAGCTGATAGCTCTGATGACACCAGCTCAATTACCTGATACTATCTAAAGGCCTATGAATCTTCATCAAGCAATAATTTGGCAGAGAAACGGACATTCTCACAACAGGCTCTGAACTGGAAAAGAAGAGTCAAAGTACTCCCAGACATATATACATACAGCCCTCCCTCCACTGCATATTACAACATTATAATCCAATTTTCAAAAAAAACCATTAACTAAAAAGATGACCTTAAAGTTGAATCAACAATATGAAGTAGTGACATCTCAGGCAACTGCTACTATACCTCTTCACTAACAAAGCCCACGGAGCCTGACATCTCCTCAAAAATGAACAAAAACAGATATTAGTGAGGTCTTGTCAATGACTGCTGTTCACTCCAAAGAACATAAATTCACTCATAGAGGACAAGCAAGTGTGTTCTGGACAGCAAGTGCTTCCTGATGCACCAGAATCCTCTTAAAAAATAATCATTTGACCCTACATTCCCTCTGCTCCCTTCTGCCTGCAAAAGACAAGTATCAAAACCAGTTTTGCTTCAGTGTTGCTCTATGTGCAACATTATCTTATTTGAAAAGACACCACCACAACAGTTGCAAAATTTTTCAAATAAAAACAAAATTACAACCCCGCACAAGCTGCAAGGGTGTACAACTGCATATTAATAACGATGCACATGGTCCATTAAAGAAATCAGACAATAAAAAATGAGAACTAATGGCTTCCTGAAGTGTTTGTTCATATTTCATGGCATTTGCTTATACCCTTTGAGCTTAACTATAAAGAGAACTATGTAAAAGCTGCAACTTTTATTAAGTGTTAAGAATGTAGTTTCTCTTTTATAACTATTATATATTAAGTGTCTTACTTTCCAGCAGTTCGTATGCTATTGGTGAAGGTGATAGAAGTGTCTTCCTTTATTGTTTTAAACTGCACTAAAAACTGAGGTGGAGGCACATGAAAAACCTACCAGGACTAAGAGAAAGGAAGAAGGAAAAGAGACATTTGAGAAGAATCTTTATTAAATGGTTATTAATTAACAGAAAAACTAATTAAAATTAATTAAACATTCTTAATGGAAAGCTGTCTTTGAGTATGGTTTAAAAAACCTAATGGGGGAATGAGAGTGAAAGCAGGAAAGGAATAGCATCAAAAAAGCTCCTCTTAAGAAATCAGTATACAATCTTACAAACCAAGTGATGACTGACTTCCTTTGGTTTTAGAAGTGAAGTATTGAAAGCTACTTGCTCTTAGCTTGCAAGATTCTGTCCAAGGCACAACAAGGAAGAAAGAAGAGTACATTTAAAATACCATAGAAAAAGCTGGGTTTTTTTTCTTATCTATGACAACATATGAAAGCATTGTCACTCTTCATTCACTGTATTTTGAACATCCATCAGAAACTCTCAGAGCCTCTAAACTACAGATTTTCAAAGGTATCCAAGAAGACACTTTTGTCTTTACACTATTGGTCTGTGAGCCTACAGTTAAAGGCAAAAAGGATACTCAGAGTATTTTCCAGACTCCTTACCATGCGGTAGCCCCATTACAATAAAAGCTCCTTGCAAAGGTGATTTCAGAGCAAGCAAATTCAGATCCTTCCTTCAGGAAGTGTTAAGAGTTCCAGACATCTCTTCTGATACAAGCATAATATGTTGATACACATAACTAAAACAGATCTCCTTGATGGGTTTTCTGCCAAAGGTTGTCCCACCACCTCACAGGCAACAGTACAATTCTGTCAGCAACACAAGCTTGTGCCACTAACTCAAAGTTTCTCTAGATCCCTATATTGAAGTCTTACAGATTCATCTGGCATTACAACTAAAAAGGAAAAAAGTCTCCCATCCAGATTTTCTTCTCTAGCCAGTTCCCATTTATAACATTAGATGCTTTTCCAGCTCCTAGGCAATCACATTCAGTCATTGGATCCTCTTTCCGAATCACTTCAATTGCTCTGCTCTCTCTTACACAAGGAGTTTTTATTCTCACTTCCAGGGATGCACCTGCTGTCCCTGCCTCCCCTCTCACTGCAGAGGTAAGGAAAAGGCAGCTCAGTCGTTCACTTGGGCATATCGGGTAATGTCCAGTTCTTGGATTCTCCCCCCACCCCCCCGGAAGAGTATCTTCACACATTCTTCCCAGGCTCAGAGAATATCCAGAAGAGTTCTCACTTCTCCTCGGCCCACTCTTTTTAGTAGATTAAAAAAAAAAAAAAAAAAAAAAAAAAAAGATACACACCACAGTTCAGGTGCTGAACTGCTGCCACTGTTGTATTCCACATCCACACACGTTATCGCGCTTCCGTGCACAGCCCACATTTGCTTTTCTCCAACTGTTATCTCCCATCTTCAACACACGCCTCGCTGACAGCCGGGCTCCGCGCCCCGGTTCCGCACAAGCGCATGGCGGCACAGCCCGCACCGCGGAGCCTCGGCACCCCGCTCCCCCGGGACGGCCCGGGAACAGCCCCACACACCGCAGGCAGTGTCGCCGTTCGGTAGAAACTGAGTCCCCAAGTCAGGAAGAAGCCCTCGGGCCGACAAACCGCCTCACACTAACCCCCCGACCGCACGGAGCCAGTCCCGACCCCCGCCCCTCACGAACCCGCGGAACCTGCCCGCGCGCCCGCCCCTCGCGCCGCCGCCCCCGCGGCCCGGCCCCGGGAGCCTCGGGGCGGGCAGGGCCCCGCC
>VZTO01003685.1:11091-50479 GCA_013400615.1 Syrrhaptes paradoxus
GCTCGGGGTGGGAGGCGCCGGGTGGCGGCGGCGGGCAGCGCGCGGGCTGGGCGGGTGCCCGCGGGGCGGCTGCTCCCCACCGATGGGCCCAGCCCGCTCCGACCGCCGCTCTGCCCCCCCACCGCTAACGTCAGCATTTAAAAACGCTCCTAACACCCGTGTGACGTATTGATACCCCGTCCGCGCGCTGCCGGAGCTCGTCTCTGGTGCTGCCCGCTTGCAACCCGCTCCCCGAGTTCTGCCGTGTTGCGTTACTCCTTTCACGCCGAAGGGCTCTGGGCATGAAGGGCTCTGCGTGCAGCAGGAGAGTTTGCGCTCGCTTTGGTATTTGTGTGAATTCTTGGAGCAGATTTACAGCTGCAGATCTGGCACTTGGCTGAGGTGCCGGGAAGAAGGGATTGCCCCGAATGCCACTCCAGCGGCTCCCTGTCAGAGCTGGTTCACGTGTGCAAATAAATGGATAAAGTGCCCTGACTCCATGTCCCTGCTCTCACCCTCTCCAGGAATCCACCTCACAGGGCCAGGGCACGGCCAGGGCACGTTGAAAGCCTTCAAACACGGCAGCAGTCCATTACAGGCCATGTTAACAAGCCCGTGCTTTACATTTGCATACATGCCTAGGTTTGGCATAACCTTCCTGATTCTTGGAATCAGAAAAACGCACACAGGGTGCCCTTGCCTCAGTGCATCCTTCTCAGGTCCGTAACGCCTCTCCCGCTGCTCCCTTCTCCTCCTCCCTGCCCTCTGCTGCCTTTCCTGGCAAGGACTGGCCTCAGCTCTGTGGCTGCGTCGCAGTTACCATCCCAGGGCCCGCTGCCTACCTCAGGGACATACTGGGTTTGTAAAACTTAAGCCAGGCTGCCTGCAAGGATTACACGGATGGACAGACCCAGATCCTGGGAATGCTTCAGATAGCAGGATCCCAGGACCCTGCTGGGGGTCAGTAGCAGCGGTTAAGTCTTTTGCAAATAAAAACCTCCATCCGCCCAGCTACCCCCTGTGTACACCCTGCTCGTGGCACCTGTTTATGGCCATGCTTCTTATTTTTTTCCTCAGCACCTGCTTTGAGCTGCTCTTCGTGCTGGTCCTCACCTCGTGAACAGGAAGCAACCTTTCCCTCTCAGAGTGTACAAGGATAAAAGGTCCCAGCCGAGAAAGCAACTCCACAGCAAGGGCCAGCTGTGCACACCCCGAGACAGCACCTTTCTTTGGAAGTCAGGAACCTGGGTAACACTTCTGCTCTTGAAAACGTCTTAAATCACCAAAACCAAAAACTCTAGACAAGTGACACTGGCATTTCATTAAAACTGGGAAGGGCAAGGAGCTCAGCATGCAGCTCTGCTGCTGAGCGGGTTACACAGCGCAGCCACGGAGCCGCAGGCTTGGGGACCCTGGCAGCTCCCCATGCGCCCGGTTGGGTGCCCTTGGGAAGGACAGATCTCGGCTCAGAGATAAAGAGGCCTTCAGGAGCACCTGGCTCTCTTCAATGGCCACGGAGAAATTAGGGACTTTGGGAAGGCTCGTTGCTTTGGTGGCAGTTAGTTGCTAATTCAGGCAGACTAAATACTACTTTTAAGGCAGTTTATTTTAAACTCCTGGAGAATGTGGTAGGGTTTGGTCCAGCCTATCCCAGCTGGGAGGAGCTGGGATGAAGGAGAGTGACCCAAGATTCCCACCCCACTCCTGGGCTCGGGGAGTTCTTGCTCTGGAGCAAGCTCTAGTGCTTGTGTGAAGCCGCTTCGCTTCCTGCAGACGAGAAGAAAGAGAAGTATCTTTTACCTCTGAACAAGGGCTTCCTGTTTACCAAAAAAAAGAGATAGCGCTGTTTTCTCTTTCTTTCAGATCCTCCAGCTGCCAAAGGATGACTACATGTATGTGTCCCTCCTCGGCACTGGCCACAGCAGAGGTTTCTACTGGCCTCTCCCAAGAAACTCCTGCCTGACGATGATTCCACGGCTCTTTCCTGGTACCTCTGCTGCTGCTCAGATTTCCTCAGCAGCAGATGTTGGGCAGAGCCAACAGAATGCTTGACATGTACACATTGTGTACGGTTGGTTTCCTCTAGTTGTTCTGCTTTATGAAAATGGGAATAATTCCTAAGTCCCTCTCTCCATCCCGCTTATGGTTTCAAGACTCATTGTCAAATCACACCTCTGCTCCTTTTGTTCCACTCTGAAGAGTCCCAAATGATTTAATAATTGTCTGTGTACCAGTTGCTTCAGCTCTCTTACTCTTCTTTGAAACTTTTCTTGTTCTTTTTAGCATGAGAGAAACAGAGCTGCAGACAACACTCAAGACGTGAGTTCACCATAAATTTCCTGCTACTGTGCCTATGGTTTCCTCTCTGTTCTTTCCTTAATCATTCCTAGTGTTATATTCGCTTTCCTCCTCCACCACGGAGCACTGGGCTGACAACTTCATCAACAGTGTGTTGTAACTCAGGGATTTCTTCTACCCAAGGACGAGGAGAAAATTCAGCACTGCTCTCTCTGAATGTAGAGTTAGGATTGTCTTGACTGGAGCGCATTCTTCTTGTGTTATTAACATTGATTTTTTTTTCTGCCATTTTAACCCAGTAACTCGTAGCTTGAAATCCTTTTCCCAGCTCATTTTCATTTTTGCTATTTAGATTAACTAACCATCAGGAAACTCTCTCACCTCAAACTACACTTCGTTTCCAAATAGCTTCTATGTCAAACAACACAAGCCCAGGTGCAGATTGATGAGACTTACTCTAAGCTAACTGAGAGTTACTGGAGACTCTCCTTTCCTCCCAGAAAACTCCAGTAAAGCTGTGAGGTATTTTTTTCTACTAAAGCTAAACTCATTTTTCCTCATTATATCACATTTGTTCATGCTAAGTACATTACATACCACAGTTTCTACCAAGTTGTTCAATATTTCTGCAATTCTTTATGATCATCCCAGGTCAGATATCAAAATATAAACATAAAGCATTTGTTATGATAATCTGTATTTCTTTTTTTTTTTTTGAAAGCCTGGCCTTTCTAAATTTCATGAGTTTCATTATAGTCAATGTAACATTAAAGATTCATCAGCAAAATTTTTGTCTTTCACAAAAAAAAAGTCAATCTACATAGATTAGATTTTGTTGGTTTTTTTTAAAATAGGTAAGCCAGACCAACAACACAAAGTTGTTAATCACAGCATTATTAATAAATTACGAGATAAGCATCATAATTTTCTGGCAAACTGACCATGGTTTTTACAAATGTATTAACTCTACATAGCAACAAACAAACTAACCTGTTTAAAACATTTCTGCTCCTACATGGGACTCATATTGTATTTCTCCCTGCAATTTCTGATTAGCAGTCTAATAGTTTTGTTTGCAGTCCAGCCATGAATTTCTTAGTGAATTATCTTTGTGGGAAAAGGAAAGGTAATTCAGCAAAGGTTCAGTGTTTCCAAACACTTTTTTCCTGATTAGAGCGTTGGATGTCTCTGTCTTCAGAAGCAGTAACTCACGGCCATGCAAGAAATGCTGAGGAGCATTCAGGGTGCTCCTCAGCTGCTGGTAAAGCGGACACAGAACAATCCCAGGGCTGCTCTCAAACACTCCTCTGGTGCTGGGGGGGCTCATAGCTGCCTGTCCCTCCAAGCAGGGGGTACTGGTGTAGTGTCAGGGGAAAGTGAGAAGCTGGTTCAATGCTTTTTCCCCACCTGTCATGCTGTTCATGGGAACTCGTGTCAGCATTGCAAACAGGACCTTTCCTTAAAGCTGCTCTAAATGGGGACAAACTGCTCCATCCCAGCCCGGCAGCTCCAGAGGATGAACATTTAGAGGCACTTGGTTCCTTGCTGGGACGTATACTGGCTTCAGCTCTGGCACAGTGTGGGGATCTGACAAGAAGAATGATGATGCTGAGCAAGTGAAAGGGTTCAAGAGAGCCAGCGTGGATGGTGCGCAGGGTTTGCATCACCTGCTTTGAAATAAACCCAGCAATGAGGTAGTGACTCTAACAACACTCAGCCTTTGTGCTTTCTGCTTTTCGTTAGGTGGTGCTGTCTCCAGATTAGCATTTTGGACAGGCTCTAGCTCTGAAGACACAGCAGGGCACAAAGAACACTTTATTTTAGACGTTTGCATTTCCCCACAACCAGCAGCAGTCTGTGCTTCGGTCTGAATCTTTCTGATTCGTCTTACTATGTTTTCTGTTCTTTCTCCAAGTGTCTTGAGCATTGCTCCAAGCTATACATTTGATGCTGTAATGTAGCATTCAGGAAGAGAAAATAGCATTGATTCAAGGCAAGGGAGGGAGCCAGTTTTGCAGCTTTATGTAACTCAGTGGAGCTCTGCAGTTATTCAGTCGCATTGAATAATTCAGTGGGGAGGCTGTCTGAAATGCAACAGCCTCTTTGTTTCCTCTGAAAGGTGATGCATGCTCGGAGGGCTTCACACATCTATCCAGCAACCAGCACAGACTTTTTTAGAAACAAATTCTAAATTCTACATTCAGAGACTAGCTCCCAGCACCCCTGCCGGCCCTCTGCCAAATCTCATTTCTGCCAAAGGCAATCCTGTGCACAGTTTTGTCAGCATTACCCTACTGCTTTCAGCAGAGTCACCCTGGAGTCCCACCAGTGCAGACGGGTTTGCTATCATCTTCTGTGTTACCACAACCCGGCACACACCATCCTAAACCTTCTTGCCCACCTGGCTGGTAGTGCCCCCCTGCCTGCAGACCTGACACACAAGCGGATGAACGGATACAAAACCACCAATATCTGTTTCCAGTTCTAATCAGCCCCCAGACAAGCACCAAAACACGTGTGGCAGCTGCTACTCACCCCGGAGCCCTTACGCCCTGGTGCCGAACGTGGAGCCTCTCGGGATCCCCGTCCCCAGGCTGCAGACCTCGCCAGAAACCTCCCTACCACCCTGCACCCCAGGCAACTGCCCCAGCCGCCTCCACTCTGGCTTATTTCCCTGCACCTCCTCCCACAAGAAACCTGACTACCACCCATCCACGGGGAGGGAAATGACCCTCCCTGGCGACCTTTCTTTCTCCCATCAATCTTCCTTATTTCCATGCAGCTTTACACTTCCTTTAGAAATTAGACATCATCCTCAGAATAAAAGCTGTTTAAAAGCCTGCAGAGCATACCTGGGTTCCTCAGAGAGTTGCAACTAAAAAGCAAGGGGGCAGTGACACAGAATTACATGGGCATCCTTCTTCTGGGGACTCCTCTGCTAGCACTTGACAGGGACCTGGTCAGAGGGATGCTGCTGCATCTGCACAAACTGCTGCAGTGAAGCCTCGGAGTTTCTGCCAGGCTGCTGGATGAAATCGCAGCTTCCTTGCTGGGATGCTCTGGCTTCTTTTCAGCTTCACACAAGCAGCCTGTCCTGCCGAGGTTTGGAATCTGGAGGTTGCTCTTTCTTTGAGTTGGTTGTGCTGCTGTGCCTGCAGTGTCACTGGAGGAAAAAAAAAAAAAGAGAAAAAAAAAGAAAAAAAATGAAGGAAAGAAAGGAAGAAAAACAAAAAGAAACTCGTGCAGACTTTTACTGTCAGTGGTGCAGGAGGATGAATAAACAATGCAGACAGCTAAAAAGATTGTGCTGAGTAGCCCAAGACACTAAAAGCTTTCCAATATGCCATTCCATTGTGTGTGCTTGAGTAGTGTATACAGGCATTTAAACGGGAACAGTTCTGCCTTAAGGCCATATTCATGAACTGAGAGGACCTGTGAAGAACTCAAAACTCTGTCCTGTTCCTCCAAACAAACTTTCAATGGACAAATCTGAGCTGATTTAAAAAAAAAAAAACAAAACCCAAAAAACTTTCTTGTCTCCAGTTGATGTTATTTCTCTAAGCACAATATTAAAAAAAAAAGAGAAGGGTGATCAAACCATGCAATTCAAAATCTGCACATACATCTCTGAGCCTGCAATTTTAGATGTCTCCTTTTGAATTTCCATCTGCAAGAACAGCAAGGCCAGGAACTCCTTATTGTAGTCACAATCAAGAAATTATATTTGTTCTAAAATACCAAATTACTTGATCTAAATGTGAGTGATCCCAACTGCACAGGTACCAGCTGTCCTACGGCTAACACTGGTGTGCTGGTTGCCCCTAAATGGGAAGAGACCCAGAGCCACGAGCCCTTTAAGACAGGGATCTGCCTTTGCACTGTGAACACACTGGCAGCAGCCAGGTGCCAAAAGCACAGCTAGAACTGAGCAGTCATTAGCTCTCCATGCACCTCCCTGAGCAGTGAGCCGAGCTGTCAATCTGATATTTGTGTTTCTCATTAAGAACTGATGGTTTAGACGCTTCTTTGAGCTTCCCTGCCACATATCACCGTGTCAATTTACCCGTTGGTCTTACTGTACTGAATTACCTTTATGGCTTCTCCCCTCAGTACAATATGGTCCTGGGATTTGCTTCAGATGTTTGCTGGGCATGTTCATTTTTTACTTTCTGCATGGTCACAGCTACATCTCAAGGCACAGTTTCACTAAGCCCAGGTGCTGGAAAGGAAGCGCTCGTGCTTGTCTGATCTTGCAGCCAGGTGGATCAGCCCACTGACCCAGCTGAAAAACAATCTGCTGTTTTTCTAGGGCAAGTTTTCAACCAGATCAGCTTGCTGACCTGTTTGATGGCATAGTCACAAGTACTGTGCCAACAGAAGGGAGGAGGGGGCATGCATCTGCAAGACAAAGGGCAGTGCCATCCATTTAGATTTCTGCCTGGCAGTCTCTTAAGCCTCACCAGGAAGGCAAACTTTACCATGTGCTTGCTGAATGACACAGGTGCTGGCTGAGAACAGTTGTATTGTGCTTGAGTCTGCATTGGCAGTCACCAGACCTACACCAGCATAACTTGAGAGGATTTGCTCTGAATTTTAGTTGTCTGGAGGGTGGCTCAGTCAATCTCTGTGCAAGGAGCAGCTTGTATGAAGGAAGACGATACAGATCACTGCCAGTGCAATGTTGCTGAAAACATGTAATCGTTATTTAATTTGACTTCTCAGGTTTGGCAAGCTCTTGGCAATTCTCTAGATGTAAAAGTCCTTCCTATTCTTACACCAAGAGAAAGCTGCTTCTCAATTTCAAGGAGACAAAAGCTGGCACAGGAGGCTATGAAATACTATAGTGGAATTTTCTGTCTGACACAGAAACCTAAAGCAGTTCCTGCACTCTGCTGTAGTATCTGCCTGTCACAAAATGACCAGGAAACCTTTCTGCACAACATCTGTCTGGGCGTTTATAAAAGTTGTGATGGGTCTTTAGAGTTTTGCTTGGAAGTTCAACATCTGAAATAGGTGGATGAGACATTACATTTGTCTCATCTAACTTCTCCCTCCAATAAATTAGACATGAGTCTAAAACAAAACTCTTGTATGGTCAGTGGGGGAGATAGGAATCTCCAGAAGACAAATCAGTCCATCCTAACACAGGCCTGCTGCATAAGTGGGGTGGACTGGCCCCTGAAATTGTCCCTCTCCCTCTTTATCCACTGAAGATAGAAGAAGCCGAGGCAACTGCCTTAAACTGAAGAAGGAACTCCCCTGAGCTCGCTGAAGGACTGATATGAACCAAAGAGAACCCAGATTCACGAGGAAGAAGGGGTCTGAGGGCAATCTAGAGCTGTGTCAGGTGCTGACTGAGCTATGCACAGGTCTGTCAGAAACTTGCCAAAGCCTATTTTCTTCTAAATTCTTGAACTATTGTTTGCTACAGAACAGGAAACCAGAGCATCCCTAGGGCTGGAGGTCTGGAACAGGGGGTACTGAGGCCACTGGGAAGTCCCAGGCCCATGCAGGTATACTGGGGTGGGAAGGGAGGGCTCTCTCTGGTGGGTCCAAAGCCAGGGTAACGTTTCACCCCAGGGTGTGCCCAACGAACTGGGGGACAAGCACAACCACCAGCAGTCTGCAGCACCTTAACATCTGGAAATGCTCTTCTGGCAGAGAGCAAGAGCATCTGGCTTTCAAGTCTATATGCACGTTGTGCAAAGTCAGTTTATCACTCGCTGTCTCCAGCCCAGGTAGGACATCAATCTCACCATGAACATGATTTTAAAGAGACACTTCTGCTCAGACCAGATTACAAGTATGTGTGCTTTGGGAACAGAAAGGCCTGGGTGCTGCACACACTCAACACTGGAACGATACCATTTCCACAGCCCGCGTGTGTCACAGCTGGTGGCAATGGAGCCTGAGTGATGGAAATGGTGTCCTTCAGGCAGAGCAGGTTCCTTGCTGCCATTTCCGAGCCCTCTGCTTACTTCTGTTACTGGAAATGACTTACATTGGTTTCTAAATCTGTCTCTATTGATTAGCACTTAGTGAGTGGCTGCATGGCTTAATATAATGATCTACCTCCGCTCCCTTTGTTATTCCTGATGTGTGGAAGACTGTTCTTTCTTTTTTTAGTTACAGGATGTTCTCGTTAGCTCAGCTTAGCACTGTGCATCCTTCACAGCCCAGGGTATTTGGGATTTTCTTTTCAAGTATTTTACATTGGCAACAAATAGAAAACAAAGCACATATTGCTCATTTTGAATGAAACTATGATTATCTACCAAAACATTAATGAGGTATACAATATCACATAGCTCATCAGGTTTTATTGCACTATTTTTTTGGCTATCATTACAGAAAATGCTTGGTTTTTCCACAAGTATATTAATTACACTTACAAATTGGTTTGGTTTACATTGCTTCTAAGTCTATGCTTTGACTGAAAAATAGTTCTATTTTATCAGAGGAGTCCATTAATATTTGCCTTTAAATGCATTCATTGTAAATATTCCATTATAAAATTAACATTACCCGACAAGCTGCCAGATTTTCTCTGTACTGATTTCCTGACTGTGACATTACACTGTCTGTGATTATAAATTTAAATAACTTTTACTTAGCTCATGCATCCCAGCTCCTTTCCTGAGGAAAACTTAGTATCAGATGTCAATTATTAGCTGCAGAAGTTTACTCAGCCATTTTCTTCAGCACTTTCTGCTAATTTTCATCCTGGAAAGAGAGTTAGTTGAAAACACAAGTGAAACTGTATCTGGTTACACAAGTGGTCAGCAGTAATTCTTATCAATGACATGCTCAGTCAGCAAGACGGTAACAATGACTCCAGTGTCCCTCCGTGGAAGGAGGGTATATGGACTGTCACTGTACACGGTGTGTCCACTCATGTGATGTTCATGTCCTAGACCTTCCCACAACAGCCCTCTAACGTCTGCATCCCCACAGATCAGCACAAGTTATGGTTTTCCAGAGTTTGTAGGGGAAAAGGATCAAACAGAGGGTTAAAGTTCCTGTTGAGGTTTCTTGAGGAGCTCACCTATCTGCGTTCCCCAGGAGTGCCTTTGCCTCCAAACACGCAGTGGTGGCTGCTGCAGCTCTCCCAGCCACGAGCCACTGTCTGACCGACACTGCCAAGGGGAAGGTAAGTCTCCAGGTGGTCCCCTCCGTGCTCCTTCTCAAACCAGCAGAGCGGAGGGGCAGTAGTGCCAAGCTCCTGAAGGGGATGGACACAGACACACTCATTTCCCCACCCAGCAGTTCTGTGGTTGCTGTTCTTCATTTTGGGACTCACACAATGAACTCATGGTCAGAGGCTGGATCCAAAAGAGGCTGCAAAGAGCTGTGTCGGGTGCAGCACGGAACCATCCCCTCAGGATGCTGCTCGAGGGTGTCTGACAACAATAGAATGAATTTCAGGAGCCACTTTTGAGTCTCTGGCTCTCCCTACACAGTTCTGGTGTGTCCTGAAATCAACTCAGTTATCTCTCAACTATTCATGACTAGCAGAAAATTAAAGCTGATCATTCACCTTCATCTCTGTTCAGAAAAAAAGATTTCAAATTGGTGCTGGCACTGGGGGACTGAGTGGAGCAGCCCAGCACATGATAATAGCACTCCATCCTCTCCCACTCTACAACAGAGCTCCTGTTTGAAAACTTAGACGCTACCGCTTCATGGTCCAAGCCACCATGACTATAGACAGGATTGATATGAACACTGTGGAGACAGAAGAAAGACCCTCACATCTGGAATAACGTGCTTGCAGTGCGTAAGTGAGATCAGTTTTTCTTGTGCTGGTGCTGACTCGTCAGGTCAGTTCCTGAATACGTGTTTTCACAAGGTGACACTGGACACCAGAGGCTCTCCACTGTGGCATGCACTCTGCATACCAGCTGCTTTAATATATCCCACTCGTCCTGAACACACTCAGGAAACCCTGGTCTAACACTCTGGCTGTTACAAGAACTGTCGCCTCAGTGTCACTAATGCCGTCCCGGCCAGTGACAGCAACACCCAGCCCTTTAGGGAAGCTAGGTGTCTGTTTCTGTTAACACAAAATCTCTGAGAGATGGATGAGGCAGACTAATTAGAAGATAATACTAACGTAGACAGCTGATGCTGATTTAGCTGCAGCATGCGACAATTTTTAGTCATCCTTCAAAGGATGCTAATCTTTATCTTGGCAGGCTGATAAACAAAACCTCAATCACAGGATACACAAATGACTCATCTTAGAGGGCTCCTCTTCCTCAGCACCGACGTGACATTCCAGCTAAAACGCATCAATGCATAACATCACCTAAGAGTCAAGAAAGGCTGGGGGTGGTATCCTCAGCTGTGTGCCCCACTGCTCTCACGGCAGCCTCCCTCCCAACCCTGTCTACCGTGTAACAGCTCCTATATTCTGCCCGCAGGACTGTAAGAGAAACACAACGCAACTCGGTCACAGATGGAGGCTGTCATTTCAATAAAATGTCCAGAATCAAAGTGGACACGTTCAGGGAGATATCCGTTTTGAAAGGCGATGATAAGAAAATTCTCTCCCTTAACTTCACCCTGACCTAAATTTAAAACAAACAGCAACACACATTTAAGCACTTTCTAACGAAAGAAAGACATTTCGGTCTCATTTTATTCTGGTTTTGGTTGCTGCATGTTACTACTGAAACGGGCGGAAGGATGGTCTTGTGATTGTAGTTGCAGGCTACAAGTCAGGAGATCAATGTTCAGTTTTCAAAACTTTCCTCAGAAGCTTTGGTCTCTGTTCGCCCTAGGAAAGAGTGGGTGACGCGCTTCCTTAGCCTACAGGGTTGTAAGAACTTTTCAGATGCTAAAAAAATGCTTTCAAGGTCTCTGTCCACAATGTCAAGTCTTTAATGTGGCAAGGCCCTTGATATCAGAAGCAAAGTTTTCACAAACAAACCGCTTTGGTCTGAAAAGGAAGGCTTATAACACAGAAAAGAAAAGCAGAAACGTGTACGTTAGTGATTCAAGGAGAAGGGAAAGCCTGTCGTTCTCCGACTGCGGCACAGATGTTCCAGGAGAGTTCGTCTCTGGAAAAGCCATCAGGGATCGTACCACCAAAATCAGTTCAGAGGCGATGAAGACAGGCCACGTTGTGATTGATGCTAGCGAAACATAGTTTGTAAACGGGATCTATCCAGAAACCTTTTGGGGTCAGCATGGTGGAATTCCTTTGCCTGTTATTAATCTGACCAGTCAAGCCAACACTTGCCATGTGTTTGGAGACACGATTCCCATGGGAACACAGCATGGTGTCCCCTTCCCGGGATGTTACCTGTCTTTCATGCCTAGAAGAAGGATGAATTTGGGTCAGTGCTCTAACTTTACTACATGCCTTTGCCCTCCAAGGTTTGGCTCACAGACTTATAAAGAAACACAACCCTGATGCAGGATCCCCCCGGTCCTTCCCTGCCTCGTCCGCTGCTGTAGGTGCGGTGAGTCTGCACTGCTACCAAACAGCAATCTCACTTAAAACGTGGGTCTGGTGCATAAACCTCAACTACAGCTGGTCTGAAACACAAAGTCACTACACACAGTCCTACACAAACTGAACATTTAAATGGGGACACAACACTCTGGGTTTTTTTCCTGCTTTCTGTAATATTCCTCCATTGTTGGCCAAATTGCTCTTTGAACAGACCTTTGAATCATTCTTTCAACAGATCTGCAAAAGGTCAGGAGCACCTTTGATATAAAAAATGCTGGATTTAAAGTCTGGTGATTGGATCAAATTTTGGGTAACCAGGTGTGGTTACCTTTCCAGCAGAAAATTTGACTAAATGAATGCTGTGTTTGCATTCATTTAGTCGAATGAGCACGTCTTGCAAGCGAGCGTGGGGTGAGCAGCCAGTGGCATACTGATTGACACACAGAGCACTTACAAGATGCCATTTCCAGGCCATGGCCATGTAAATACAAAAATGCCAGTTCCAAATATCTTACAGGCTGAGCTTTTCCGTAGCAACATGACCTGGAAACACCAAGCAGTTTTGTGCATGCAATCTTGCCAATGTATTAACTTCTGCACTGCAGTGCTGCCTAAAGGCAGTGCCAGGTGTGGTACGAATAAGTGACCTCCTTCCCCAAAGCAGGCTGCAATGTTTGGAGGCAGGGGAGATCTTGCTGCGTTCATTGTGGAATTACATGCTTCATCTGATGATGGTCACCACTTTGTGGGAAGTTTGCAAGGAGAGAAACAAACATAGCAAGCTAAAGCAGGAAGGGCTGCTGCTTATAAAAGCATTTCTGGTCAGAAAGCAGACAGTCCTGAGAGTGAATTCTGGCTGCCTCGAGCTGTTGGAAACTTCTGAGAGGGCAGGCCGTGGCAGGAAATAAAAAAGCACATTGAATAAATCACTTGATGCTCTGATTAAGAGGCATGGGACTGTGTATCATGTGATAGTTAAAGCTGTAAGCTCCAGCCTTGAAGATATTATTTGGTACATGAGCAGTCTGAATGGGCAGATGGTATTCATGAGCAGGATTACTATTTCTAGCAAAACAGGTCAAACCAAGTCACTTAGAAACAGAATTAAAATTTAAAGATTGTTATCTCTGAAGGTGTATGAGCTAATGAATCGGGCTCATTATAATTGCATCATTTTAAACAACAAAATCATTCTGTGCAACAGAGAAAAGCTTTGGCACTGTTTCCTTTCTGTCAGCTAACTACACACACATATTCTAGCATTAAATTTGCCTACAAACAGGAATGGGTCAGCTGGCCGGTACTGACCAAAAGTGTTTATTTTCCTAAACTGCCCGGTAAAGCCACAGGCTAAGTGACATCATATTGTGAGTAAAAGCAAACACTGCAAACAAAGCCAGGTTCACTTACAGCAATGCCTGCCCCTCCGAGCAGTCCCCAGCCGGGCTCTCCTGGGGCATTTCTGTGAGCAGGCACCTGGATGGGCGGCTGCCTGCTCTGAGACAGGGGTTAAAGCAGGTTGCACAAGCAGCTCAGGGACGAGTCTCTGCCCCACAGAATTGTTAAAATCAACCATGTGGGAGAGGTGTAAGACTGGCATAGGGCTCACGTTACCTCTACGGCAACAAGGAGAGAACTTTGCTACCTCTGGTTGCTGACTAGTCTGGAGCAGAGGGTAGGAGGAGCTGCTTTTGCAAACAGAGGTTCCAGCAGCCTGTCAAAGACCCCCCTGATCTCCCCACACTGTGGGAGGGGAAGTGACAGAGATCCCTGGGTGACAGCAAGAGCCAGGCAGCTGAGTACAGGGGCAAGATGACAAGCCAGCGTGCAGCCCCTGCCAAGGGCTGGAAGGTGCTTTGGAAAGAGCAGCCAGGCTGCTGAGGGAGGCAGGCAGCTCCCTCGCCTTGGGCAGGGGAGGAAGAAGCAGGCAACAGCCTCCCAAGCTGGTGCAGAAAGAGGCCACCATCCTGGGACAGCTTTGCTCACTCCTGAGAAACTCTGCCCTGCTCCTCCCCTGCCACTTCTGCATCACCAGTCCTGGGAGCGAGAGGAAATTCTGCCTGGGGCTGACACCCAGCCCGTAAAGGCTTGGGCAAGAAATCAGAGTGTGCTTTGCTCCACTGGCTTTGGAGGTATGGGATGGAAAAGCCACGGAGCTGCAGGAGAGCTGAGGTGGGGTCAAAGAGAGAGGTGAAGACTTAAGGGAGTTGTCACAGAATTAATTACTGCTTGAAGAAGGTTGAGCAGCTCCCGTTTGAGCAGCGACTGCAGCTGGGCCTTCAGAGACAGTGTCTGCAGCAGGGGTCAAAACCACTTTGTCACATCCATGCACAGGGGGTGGTTAAGCAACACCAAGGGGGCTCAGAATGCTTTGGGACATTTGCGTGGTGGGCATTGCCCAAAGGCACAGTAAGACAGTCTTTGCTCCAAGGGGCTTGCCCTGCAGATGGGTCCAATGGTAAAAAGTAAGAGAGAGGAGACGACAGACCATTGCAGTTTTATCTGGGAAAGGAAAGGAAGCACAGTGGGAAACAAAGGCTGGACGTGGGAAACTGTGAACGAAGGACAAGTGGAAGAACAGGCAGTGAAGCTGGCTGGAAGTGAAAGGACTCAGAGGAAGGGATGACAAAGAGTTTGGCTTGATAGCCAGTCTGCAGAGGAGGTAGCCAGGGACACAGCACAGTCCGAGCACAATGTCAGGCAGTCAGCTTTACCTCCCTGGTTTTGCTTAAGCAAACTCCCTGCACCAGCCAGCTCTGCCTCAGGGGCCAAAGAGACAGAAGCTCGTATGTGCAGAGCAGATCTTGAGCAGCATGACCCTCAAGAGTAAGATTGTGTTAGATCAATATCAGTTATGTGCCAGAAGGTGCAAAGCAAACAAGGATGTATTTTGGCTGATTGCTATATATAAAAGATACAACCTTAGTCCCAAAGTGGGGATATAACTCATTCTGCAATTATACTTTTATTCCAAGCCTCAGGCTCTCCTGCAACTAATCAAAACCTGCTTTGTGTTTCTTCTACCCATGCCCACATATGAATTTAATGTGGGATCGTAACAGTTGTGAGAAATACCAAACTGAGGCTTTTGGAAAGTAAAACTGCGCATTTAACCACAAGACACATACGGTGTAAGCAGGGCCTTTAGCGTGCTTCATTCAGCTACAGGGGCACAGAACCTGGGAAGAGGCGCAGCAGCAGTTCTCCTCTCACAGACGTGTGGCTTCTCCTCTGTGCTGAGTCTTTCTGGGCAGCCCTGGTGACGTCTCTGCAGTGGGCATTGGCCAATGGCTCCTCTTTAGTTTCAGCAAAGGGATATTTATTGATTCTTTGTCTCTTACATCTTCCTTTTTTTTTTTTTTAATAGGCTGGAGAGCAAGGTATGGAGAGCAAGGACTAGCAAAGGGAGATCAGCGACATTCCTTTCTGGCCCATGGAAATGGTTGCCAATTTGTAGGCAAATATGCAAAGAACTGGATCTAGGTGCCCTCATTTGAAGTTGTAAACAGGATTTAAATGCTGCATTGGCCTTGTGACTTCTCTTTTGACTTCTACTATCCATAATTCATTATTTGTTGCATGTGACTCTGGGTTAAATCATATGTGTGTTTTCTGCTACGCATTTGCCTGCTAGTGAGTTCATCTAAAACTGGTCTATGAAAAAAAGGCCCCTGAAATGTCAGTAAAAAGAAACCCCTCTTGCAAATGTTGGTAGAAAATAAAAGGAAAACAGAAATAGGGTAAGTCTGAGCAAGGGTGACTCTTGGAGGGGTAAAAGATTTGATAATAGTTTCTTTCCTTTTTCATTCATGTCCTGTCAAGCTGTGCCAATTCACCCAGAGAGAGACACTGGGCACAAGAGATGCAAAGGTTACGCCTGATACAGATAAACCTCTCTTTTATCGCATTATATGGTCAGTTTCTGAGCTGTAATTTGAACCATGGATCAAGTAAATGTAACAAAGACACAAAGCATTAGTCAGACCTCAGTAAGCACAGGTCCTGAGATTCAGTTTCCAAACTTTCCAGTTTGTGGTGAGCATCAGGTATCATAAGCTTTAGAAAATCTATTCTTTTAAAAGGATTCTGTTGTCTGAAGGGAACATTAGAATGCCAGTGACCAATTACTGTATGCAGGTAATTAGGTTTGCTTGCTCTTTTCTGCCTCCTTCCTCCATTTATCAGCTTTTATTCTAAATTCTAGCTTGTCACTTCATGAGTGACAGCCCCAGCAAAGGAGCAGCACGTGATGGTTTAGCCCCAGCCTTTCGGAACAATAAGGAGTAGTCTGGGCTTTGCACGGGTGCTTCATTTAAGCTGAGGTGTCACCACTGCATCTTGATGCTGGAGTGGTTCAGAGAGGCCTTAGGGTAAGGAAGCACCAGGCTCCGTTCAGCAAGATGGCCAACATGCAAATGAGAGATAAATAAATGACGAACTGGTACAGCTTCAGCTTGCAGAGTGTCAGGTAACTACTGGAAAGTGTTCAGCTCTTTCCACTTCAGTTAATTTCCATGGAAGCTGAGAGATTTCAGCATGGCCAGAGATGCTCTGTCACTGTGTAGTGCTGAGCCTTAGAGGATGAAAGGAGCGAGGAACTGCAGAGCCCCGGGACCGCGGGAGCTTTGCCCGTGGGAGAGCCACATGCACAGTAAACACGGGTCTGGCCGCGACTCCCCCAGCCTGTTGCTTTCCTACGGCAGATAAATGGAGGTCTCAGGCATTCCAGCCTCTGAAACATTGCTGAATAAATCCAAGGCCATTTCTGTCTTGTTGAAGGATTAAATTCTCATTTCTAAGTCGAACTGTCTCGAGGAAAGCCCTCCTTCATCTCCACATGCGGGCAGTATGTTAGCCTACAGAGCACTCAGGGTGTGGATGTCACTGTCACGGTACAGGCGACAACTTTACTGGCATCTGCTTATACACACAAAAGGAGAAATTTCTACTTATTATCTCTGCTCTTAATGTCTGATACTAATTTATGCTAGCTGGTAGGTTCATTGAGAAGAGGTACATTTATCAAAGCTGGTATGTTTGTTTTAGTGAACATTTATATGTGCTCCCATAGCAGCTGTGTGCGTGACAAAGTACAATCAGCCAAACAGCCCGAACAGACCACAAGAGGCAGCAAAAATAATTCTCCAGGCTGTGCTGCCTTGCCCCAGTAGAACCCACATTACTTCCTTTAATCACTCTAATATTCAGTAACTTTCTAACTTTGTTATACAAACAACTTACAAAGAACTTGGTGCTCTTACGTCACTTCTCTTCAAAAGGTTTACGTCAGTGTGTCTCTCCCAGGTTGGGGCTCACCCATGTGCTGCCATGCCCGCAGGTCCCCGGGGATGTGCAAAGCCTCCTGTGGCCAGGACGGTCATTCACCTGCATAGGAGCCACTGTGGGGTCAGGCTCATGTATGAAAGTAGGGGATCAGCCCCCGATCAGGTTATTCCTCCTGCACTATTGCGTGTTGTAACACTGACTGTGTGCTGCACTTCAGGCTGAGATGCTCGGGATTTCACAAGGTGGAATTGCAGAGAGAGGAGAAACTAGTCACTAAGCATGAGGAGTCCTGCTGAGGAGAGTCAGATTTAACAGTGCCCAGCGGAGACGCCTCATTGAACTGATACAAGCCCAACAAACAGAAGAGTTGCTAATTACAAAAAGGAGTTAAGCAATGAAAAGTGGCAGAAAGCCAAGCAGCAATATCGAGTCTTCTTAATGCAAAGGGAAACTACACAGCAAATCCGCAGTTCATAGTACAAGAGGGAGGAAGAAACAGATACCTTTCAAGATTATGGCTTGCATTGTATTAGTGATCCTTCTGCATATTTTTTTACTGAAGCTATTTATATAAATCCAGTGGATGAAGGATGGTTACAGAAGCCATGGTTGTTTTAAAAATATACTTTGGAAGCCAAGTGATTCTCCATTGGAAATCAAAACCACTCTTTAATAGTACTTAAAAAATGACAGTGGGAACTACTTTTCATAAGCCTGCCATACTCTGTGAGTATGGTAAGAGGAGAACATACATGTTCTCTCAGGAAAAGGAGCAGATGCCACAGAAGGCAAACATTGCTCGTGCACTTGCATTTCTAGCTGCTGGAAACCCAAAACACCAGGACTGAGCTGGTCCCTACAGCTACAGACAGATGTGGAAGCTCCCTTTGAACAGCAGCTGCTTTTGCTGAGCGAGGCCCACGGACAGACGGTGAAAGATGGGAGAGAGCTGCAGCCCTTCTCCAGCCCGCTGAAGGGAACGGCCAGGGTGGTTCAGGGGTCTCTCAGAACCATGCCCTGCTAAGATGGGGCCAGAATTAGCAGCAATGCTGCTATCATTTACAGACTGTGGCAGGGCTAGCACAAACATGGCACAGACAGCGGCGTTGTCTCTGAGAAGCTGATCTGCCTCTCTGATGCAAAGGTAGGAAACAACGTGGGCATTAATTCAGAGCTGCTGGCACTTAGGCAGTGGCCACAACCAAAGCAGCCATCTCCTTCCGAGGTGGGGCTGAAACGGAGATAATGACTGAATGCCATAGGGCCAGATCCCAGTGCAAACCAGTTCTCTGCTGTGCCTGTACCCTGTATGATTTAGTGTTTGTGTAACAGAAGTGTCCAGTCAACACAACAACATGCAGCAACCTGGATGTTCCTGAGCCAATGACTCTCTGGCACAAGTTATTGCTCTCAGCCCCAGTGTGGGCAGGCAAAGATGAAATCAAATCTACCCTGACTGGAGTGAATTTTGTCCTTATATAACATTGGTTTTTTCGGAAGGCATCATTCCCAGCAGCACTCCCCTGACGGTGCTATTTGTGCAGTCAGTCAGGAAGCCCTGCACGCTGCTGTGATACTCTGCCCCCTTCTCCGTGGGGTATGTCTGAGCACACATGTGGATGTCATGCATCATTTTACAAATCGCTCTAGCTGCGCTCTCATGGAAATATATCATTACCATTAATATATCCCAGTCTTCTTACTGACTTGGTTAACCATTAACAGTCACCCTTTGTAGAAAATGCTCACAAAGTCCGTAAAGTTTATGTAAGCACAAGGGGCAACGTTCTTCCCCTCAGCACAGCAGGCTCCGGTCTCCAAGGATGCAGGTGATCAGTGACTACTGAAACGGTGCTTCATCGACACATGTGAACTAGAAATACCTAACTCCTTGTTTTATGCAAAACTTCAAGAGCCCTTGGGCAACTCCTTTGTACCCCTACATAAACTCTCAGTGAGGAATGAGGGGCTTTCGGTATCATTTTTATGAACCATATATGTGCTTCTCCACCTTCCTCTGTGCTGTTGGACAGGGGAGAGGTGGGACGGGAGTTAATCACTAGCCTTGGCTGTAGAAAGAGAAACGTGAGCAAACAGTTCCCAGGGCAGGCTGGTACGAAATGATCCATCAAGAGATTAATGGTCTGTTTTCCTGAGGAAAAAGCACCATGGTGGAGATAACAGAAGGTCCAATAACTAATCAGTAATTAAAATTTTAAAAGGACATAGCACAGGAGGCAACGATGCATAAGAAGAGGCACATAGAGGGAGAGAAAGCAGCAAGATGTTTCCCGGGAAAATCAAAGCCTGATGCATGGCTACTCCTGCATCTGTAGAGATAATCTGAATTTCGACTCAGCCCTCTAATCAAAGGACCCTGTAACTGTGTCTGGTGAACAGATGCTGGCTTGTTTTGAAGAGAGAGCTGCATCACTACAATTATTTCTGATAGCACTACTTGCCTGGGAGGCAAGTGCCTTAAAAACCAGACTCCTTGGCAGGTCCATGGACATGAGTAAGAGCTTGACTCACAGACCTTGTCTTGAGGGATCTGTTGGACCCACTCCATGAAGAAGTTACATCGTCTCTTGCTTTAGGGTATATCTGGAGAGACAGTAAAAAAGGCTGGGATTTTGAGAAGAAACTGTGACAACTTTTTCCTTGAGGAGGAATCTATCACATGCCTTCAAATCTCATTATCATCCAGTTGCATGACCCCCGTCTTCAACAAATGTTTTTCTGTATTGTGTGGCAGGGTGAAAGGCTCATTGGTTAACCAGCCCTGGGACAAGAAAAGTGACCCTTGGGGTGAAGCTACACGCCTTATAGCTTGGGCATCAGCTCATCTCAGAGCCATCAAAAGGGGATGGCATTTTCTCCCCTACTCCAGCTTTCCCTTCCTTCCTCCTCCTCTGGCTCCGTGCTGTCAGGCCACTGGTGTGCCCCCGCTCCCTGACAGGTCCCAGGTGTAGCAGCGGGGGCAGAAGGGACAGGGGGGGACTGGGCAGTGGGAGGCACGCAGAGAGGAACAAAGACCTCTCCGTCTGCTGGCAGGGAGGTGGTGTAACAGCTTAGTCACCATGTGCGGCCTTGGGTGCTGGGAAACATGCAAATGCATCGGTAAATGTACAAAATAAAGAGTCAGGGTCACGGGGAAATCACTCTTCCTCTGTCTGGCTACACTTGCCACACTTTGAAGTGGAATATGAGTTGTTGTGAGAGAAGGTTGGCTTCCAAGCTGCAGGCTCTGTTTCAAGGCCAAGGTTAGAAACCTCCGTTAAACGACTTTTAATTTGGAAACAGAAATTGTGCCCTGGAGAGAGGAGGACATTCCACCACTAAGAGGTCGTACCACATGTGCTTCCTGGCCCCAGCTCTGCTCTGACATGCTGCCAGCGGCAGCTGGACCCCCCCCCAACTCCAGGGTGCTCTCCCTGGTTTGCAAGGTGTGAGCCCCTCTGAGACCTGGCGAAAATGCCAAGACTCTCCTTGCTCAGAAGAAAAAAAAAAAAAAAGGGGGCGAGGTTTCACAGGTCACAATAAGCAAATACAGTTAAAAATGCAGACTAAACCAAGAGAGAACACAGGTGCCTTTTTCATACACTATGTCTTCCTAGCCCTAAAACAGATGAAGCATCTGTCATTCAGAACAGAACAAGGGAGGTTGGAGGCAAAGAAAGAAAAGAAAGCCACAAAGATCCATTTTACATCTAGAAGATGCAGGCAATAAAGTCATGACTCACCCTTAACAAGTTCATCTGCTGTTTTGTGACTAACGCATTAAATTACATAGTTCATGAATGTCCTACTCTTCAGGATTTTACTAAAAGCTATTTGCTGAATTAGAGTTAGATAGCAAAACGAAGTGAAAAAGCAGGGGCTTTTAGAGAAAGGGTAGCAATCAGCACTAATGGATTTACTGTGCAAAAGCCCATGTGGTTGGAAAACCGCACACGTACGCATACATCTGGCTGCTTCAGCTGTTGGTAGCTTGCTGATGCCAAACAAAAATCTGTATCAATACAATAATTTATTCATTCATTTTTATAAAATAGACCTCAAGATATTAGCCACAACTGCAGAAACAACAGAAAACAAACAGATAGGTTTTCCAAGAGAATGTTAAATTTGGCCAAAAGTTAATCAAAGTCCATGCTAAACATTTTAGCGAATAGATTGGCAGGGGTTACCTGCTGAGTCGCAGAGGCACCGCTCCAGCATTTACAATGACAGTAGCTGAGATATCAAGTCCAAAGGAAAGGAAAAGCTCTTTCCCTTTCTGATCCACAACTCCGACCCCTGCATATAGCTCAGAAGCCTGCGTACCTTTTTACTACATATACTCGGCACATTGTCACACAAACAGCATATTTATGGAAAATATAATCTTAAAGATTCGGCATTTATGTGACTCTGTCTAAAAGACCATAAAAAGAAAAGTTTTGAGGAGGGTTCAGGCAGTAAGTGGATAGAAATTTTCAGACAGAGGCACTTTAGGTAAATAAGCTAAATCCCTGCCCAGCAATACAGACACACCAATCATGTTTTAAAAGGAAAACATTTTTCTTGGTGCCTGCGAGGGAAAAGAACAATTAAGTCGAACTCTGGATGCAGGTACTTGGCTGCCAGGATGCAATACCAGAGCTCAGAATTATTTATCTTCCCTTCACTCTGTTCATTAGCACCCGGTATTTCTTACACTCTAAAGCTGTCCTCTCAGCCACACCAATCGTACTGGTTTCTCACTAGTTTCATAATATCACAGTATCTTTCATAAAAGACCACTCTTGCATTCATGTGGTCAGTGAAGAAACCCCACTTCTCCTTTAAAAATTACTCCTATCCTCAGGCTTGCAGATCAAAGCATGGAAGATGAAAGTGGTAAAGTCTCAGAAAACAGAAGGCTAAAAAAAATTTTAGCTAGATTTTCAGAAACATTATGAATTCTAAAGTAAATTTCATTATTTTCAATAGGGAGACCGATTCATAGCCCTGGTATTATATGCAGAAGCTTATGCAGCCTTCCTCTCCCCGCAGTAAATAGGAGCTAAATCATTCTGTGCAGTTGGAGGCTGGTTAATATCACACACAGTCCAACAGGACTTTTCCTGCTGACACATGTTCATTTTCTAAAACATGAGAATTTACCGTAATTATACATTTCTTTAGAACTTGCACATTACTGAATACATTAGGTTCATTCACACTTCAAATTTAGTCATGCTTTAAAAATCTGCAAGATCTCCTTTTTTTGTTTGTATCTTTTCCCCTCTACGTGTCAGCAGTGCTTGGCAGAGGTGATCAGAGGAAGGCTTTCAGAAGATTTCAGCCTCTGGTTAGTGCTTCTTAAATTTAACACTCTACCTTTAAAAATCACATTCTTAAAAAATCCTCACAATTTTGGGGGAAAATACTTGGAAAAAAATCAGTATTCTTCCAAAACAAATGTTGAGAAGTGATCCTGAATAACAGTTTTTCAAAGTAATGATGTCCAACTGGTCATAACAATTCCTTACAGATTGCACAGCTATTCCCTGATTAACTATGACCACACCATGAATAAACCAGGAACCTTATGGGGAAAAAAAAAAGTAATAGATTATCAGCTTTAATAGGAAAACTGTATTTTCTATGGTTTCTTTGCAAGGAATGGATTAGAAACCTGTTTTGAAAGAACAAGTGAGATGATTTTACACATTTCTTTTTCTCCAAACCAGAGGAGCTGTGTGGAGGCACGTCTCACAAGTGTGCAGCGTCTGGCTGTGATAACAACTCTGGGCACCCACAGCATTTGCCACTTTTAGATCAGCATGATGCATTTAACACAACAGGATACGTCAAATGGAAAGCAAGATATTTTCATTTCAGCACAGAGGGGGCAGGTTGAGATGAGCTAGATGAAGCTATGATCCTGTCCATGGTACATTTTGTGTACCAAGCTTTGAATATAAAGGAAGACCTAGCTCACCCAACATTTATATAGCATTCTTCCTCGTCAAAAATTTATTAACGGGGTCATCAACACTGAGATCACAAGAAAGTGAGGGAAAAAACACCCAAGTCCATTTAAAGCCACTAATTAGCTGGGCAATCTGATCATACATTCACAACAGCTGTTGCCTTTTGGTGTTTCAGTGATCAGCTGTGGAAACAAATGCACACTGGAGCATATTACAAGGAGGGAGAAGCAAACAAACCCCTCAAAGGTGGAAAAATGCCACAAAGGTACGGAGTACAGAAACCTGCACAGTCAGAATTGTGTTTAGCTTTCCTGAGGAGCATTTAAAACACTGGAAATGTCTCCTGCTGCTCCATGATTTACTGCCCTGACAAAGAACACAGAGTGCTTTCCTGAATCCCAGCCATGCAGGGTTTACTGCACACTGCGACTCTTTGTTTCACGTATAATTATCCCACAGGATTTGCAGCTGTGGCCTCTGTTCCCCCTGAAGACAGCAGGAACCACGTTATTGACTTCAAGGAGGCGCAAGTGTCAGCGGCTTTTCCATTCATAGCAAATACATACATGCAAGAACGTGCCATCTAAGGCTCTGGTTACTTAGTTAAAAGTTAAATGTCCAGGAAAATAGTACATCTTTAACGACTCCTTACTTCCTGCTCCCAGGGAAAAGACAGATCCCAGTCATAGCAATTTCCCTTATTGTCTTAAGACACCAGCTCTCACACCAGCATTGCCTCTACAGACAACCAGGCGCTGTTACAGGTCCTCTGCTACTGCCTAGACTGGGAGACTTTTTAACCCAGAAGGTTTCAAACCTGAGGTCCTCTGAAGGACCGTGAACTTCATTAATTTTCCCTTGAGTAGAGACTGATTCAATTCCTTTGTACACCTCGGCTGAGGAAAAGTAATAACTTCAGTCAAAATGCAATAGCCGGCTAGTGTAAATCACACAATGCCAGTGCCATGTGTTGCTTTTAATGTCATTTTAAAAGTGGTCTGTTCATCCTATACAGGCATTCGTGTCTTAGCTGGTGTAGGAGGCAGTTCCTTATAGGCTGTTTCATGTCTGTTCCAGAGGAAACAAGAGTCACTATAACAAGATCCCAGTCTGCCTTCCCTTCCTTCAGATGATTACAGTTCCCAGGAAATATTTTTCATGCCATCCACAGGCAGTAAGTGGAGACCAACCACTGAAAAATTGTGAAATCCCAACTCTTCAGGCAAGACCGTACAGCTGGTGAGTCATCTCTAATTAATGAGCAGGGTTGGAATCCAGGAAACATATTAGAAAGGAAAATAAGTTCCAAAATTGCAACCCTAACCGCTGACCTAACTTTTGTGACAGCTCCCACAGGGAAGATGTGTCCACTCGTTCCTCATTCTTCACAGAGAAGACAGAAAGAACTATGCTTTGGCCTTCAAAAGAGCAAAGTTTTGCTGTTAGGAACTCCAGCTTTTAAAAGCAAGCTTGTGAAAGAGTTTGATGTTTCCTGGTGCTATTTAATGTGTTATATACCAACATCCGATGGTCAGAGAGCTTGTCAATCTGTAGTGTTTTTAAACACTCAGATGTAAGTTACTCATTCTACAGGCTGAAAAAAATATTTAAGTAGTAGTTTTTAATACAAAATCTTTCCTAATTATTTCTGGAATAAAAGTATAAGACCTGAGTGTACCGTTTGGTTTCTTCTCAGATAGAGAACACAAATACCTGTGAGCACTATTATACATTCTGTTCCTGACAGGTTTAACACCCCTTTCTAATAATGCAAATGAAGAAACAGAAAGCAGCTAATTAGGATTTTGCTGCCTTTCATATTTGCTTGGAGTTTTCAGTTCTGACTTTTCAATTTACTTGAAAACAAATGCCCTGTGATACACCTGTTCTGTACAGGGAAAAGCCACAGAGCAGCTCCCTGTAGGTGACTGTTAAGATCCTTTCTGTAACAACTGCCTCATCCGCAGTCCCATGATTGTTTTATTAGTAGTGGAGAGGAAGGAGACCTACATTTTATTGAAAAGGGAAATAATAAACTAATCTAAAATGCTTCATAAACTGTTGCTACTTTCTGTATCAGGTTAATACCTTCTCCAGAGATGCAAGTTTGTGATAGTTACACTATATAAAGGAAAAAAAGAAAACAAGGAGGAAAGAGTGAGCACAAGATTTTATCAACCAAAGTTTCTAGAATATTATTGATGAGATATGAAGACCTTCGACTGTGAATTCTTCCTTTAAGCCATCATGAGTAATGGGCACGATTCTGCTTTTCTGTGCACCAGCTAAAAGGAAGCCACTCATTTCATTTCACTGCAGAGAGCAGAGGCTGATCAAATGTGAGTCACTGTGTGTGCCTGCTGCTGTCAGCCCCAGAAGGAAAGTCTCATAGATACTAAACTACCTGGGCTTCTGAAGAGCCATGGTTGGTAAAAAATGTTGAAGCTTCAAGAACCTTCAGCACAAGATCGTTGATCCTGGGATTTCACACAAGACAGGGGAAGAGATGGAGCACATGCCAGAGGGGCCAGGGAGAAGCAAAGGTACAGTTGTGCTGGTAATGGTCTTCCCACCAGGGAAGGGACAGACTGACAGCACAGGGCACAGAAGCTCATTTTGCAGTTACCCATGAACTCCCAGGCTTGTGCTCGCCGACCCAGCGGGCGGTGGTTCCATGGTACCCCATCACCAGAAGATCCATCTGAGGAGGCTCCTACACCCAGCAGTCATCCCTTCTTCTCTTGTAGAGGGTGAAGCCACGTCACCAGTACAGGCTGTCTCAGACACAGCCGAGTGTCTAATCACACAAACAGCTGAATCAGCTGCAGCAGGGAGACAGAAATATTTTAAGGCAGATTTGCCATCACATGTTTGTGACATGAGGGTACCACCTTAGCTACTCTGCAGGGTGACTCTGTGCAGCTCTAGAGCCTGGTTGTGTTGACACTCACACTTCACAAGCTACCTCAAGGTGAGTTCGCTTGGACAGCAGTTCATTTGAATTGGTGCTGCAATGAAAGGAAGTGCTCCAGAGCTGTCAGTGAGCTTTCATTCTCCAGCATGAAGCATACTGTGAGGAGTACACATACTGTACTAAAGCTTCAGACTCCTTTCTCTTCCTGTATTCCACAGGAGGTATTTGCTTTATCCACAGACTTTGGACTCCATTTGTATTTACTGTGGGCTACTAATTCTTCGGGTTTTACTCACTGCACAACAGATGATGCTATTGCATGTGTTATGCCTAGCAGCCCGAGCACTGTTAAATCAAATTACAAAGACCTCTGGGGAAAAAAACCCAAACGGTTAAATACTCATGGTAGCTAATGTTATTAAACTATTGGACATGGACTGATCACTACAAATGGAGTTACACAGTTACAACATTTGAGCAGGCAAAATAATAACCTGATTCTGATAATCCCTCAGTTTCCATTATGTATGAAGTGGCTGCAGTTTTGTACTCCTGCGTTATAAAAGAATCTCTTTGCAAGATAAACTGGAACCAAAGATATTATGCATATTGTTGCAGAAGAGGAAAGAAAGTATCCTGATATATGATCTATGGCACCATATATAACGTGCAGGAGAACATGATCTGCTTCTAAAATGAATGGTTTCTACACGACCTTTTTGATCCTTGCAGGTGGTAGGAACAAAGAAGTTCTGAGTTTTTCTTCCTGAGAATTTACTATAAAACTTTGGCCAGGGGGTCAGTAGCTGCAAAAAACCAACCAGCAGATAAAGTTGGAACAAGGGGAACTCTCAACTATACACACTAAGTAGTGCTAAAATTTATTGCCCTTTCCAGAATTGTACTGGAAAAGAAACTCTTAGAATAAGACAGTGAATTGGGAAGTGACCATGGCAAGCCTCTTCAAAGACAATCAGGCTATCTGTAGACAATCGCTAGCTGTAGGCTGTCTAGAGATACAAGTCTTGGTAGGATCTGCCCTTCCTCCATGCTTCAGAGGTACGAAAGAGATTCACTGTGTGATTCACCTTCTGGCAGCTCTTAGAGTGAGACTTTAATAACAGAAATCTTTTTATTTCTACACAGACAGGAAATACCTTGTAATATTTCCAGTTCCCCAAAGTACACATTTTGGGCTGCTGCCCACAGGATGACTTCAGAAATGTTGTGTTGTTGGTAAACAGACTTTTGCTGTACAACCTTTGAAGTCAATGTTAGTATTTCCATTTGTCTCTGTAGAAACAACAGAGAGACAATTTCTAGTAAAGCACTTCACCCCCTCCAGGCTGAATGTTTTAACAATAAATGCTAAAATGTGAAAAGGTCAAAAAGCCCTATGCTTTAGGGACAAAACCAATCCCAGTTCTGAATGCTTACAAGAGAAGACTGTAAGATAAATGAGTTACCCACATCTACCTGTTGCTGCTTTTCCACTTACCGCCCCAGCTGACATGGAGGGAAGGATGGAATAAAGGGGCAACAGGACCGGACTCGGTATGGCAGCTCCCAGGAAAGGCTTTGCACACATCTGAAGTATAGTTTCACTAACAACTGGCGTAAATCAGTATCAGTGACATCACACCACCCTAAGTCATGTCCATCAGGCTGCCTGCTTTCCTGCAGACACACCATCTGTTCCAGCCGGGGTGCTGGAGCCTGGAGTCAAAGCCCACTGAAGTTACTGGAAAGATTCCTATGAATCTTTGATTCTGTGACTCACCCGTAGCTTATACAATGCACAAAATGTCAGGCTCACAAACTGCACTGCGCAAGCACGGCAACTGAAGCTTAAACAGAACACAAAGCAGCAGTCAGCTCAACATACGCCAGGATTTGATCTGCTGAAACTGTCGCAGCTGCAGTAACGTATAGCAGGAGTAGGCAACAGGGAGAGAAAACTCTGACCTGATAGCTTTTACTGGGATGAATTTGGGAGACGAGAGTCCTCTCTCAGAGCCAGAGGAATTAGTTCTGTTTTCACATCTCCAGCGTGACACTACCATCAGTGGGGATGGTGCACCCAAAAGGAAAAACGTGACCCATGATGCTTGACAAAATCAAACAGCCCGGGAGAGGGGGGAGAAAAGGGTCTCTGAAAGAACAGTAAGAGTAGGCAAAATTCAGTGGCAGTGAGTAAAATGGGAGGATGACAAGAAAATAGCCAGCTATATCTACATATTCAAGTTGCCTTTCTTAGAGTAAAGACGACAGCTCCCTTCTTCCCATGATTATATAAAGGGACCCAGCTCTCTGCACGGAGCTCCCACTGAAGTCAGTGTGAGTCACTTGTGCAGGCTGCTGGGAAGTATATCCCCAGGAGAGCTAATTATGGCATATATCATAATGAGCTTGCAGAAGAGGTTTTATAAACACCTGCCACTGTTTCATTATCTCCAGTTCAGGAAACAGAACAACTGCCAGCCTAAATGACATGGTTCGGTATTTTCCACAAATTCTGAAAATAAAGAAGTGAAGAGCAAGGCCTGACAACACTCCGTTTCAAAGTTATTTTCAGGTATAATACGTATTTTTTAAAGTATGTTAATTTAATCTCTAGTCCACCACAGGAACACAGAGTATTTAGGGCATCTTCTCTCTCTTTATGAACAAGAAGCAGAGAGAACCAAAAGGCCCCCGAGTGCCTGATTTCACTCTTGGATTTGCACGAAACAAAACACTATCACTGATAACTGTTCAGCAGGGCTCGGTCAGGTGAGAAACATAAAATTTCATTGTACAAAGCCAGCAGAACAGAAAGGAGGTTTTATGAAAGATAACGCCTATATGTTGCACTCCACAGATTAAAATGTCTATCGTCTTAAAACTGAACACAGCTGGAAAACAAGTACATGACTACAACCTGTCCTGTCTGCAAAGACTTATTTACATTCTAATTTATATTTATGGGCCTTTAAATCACAAGCAGACTGGTGCTTTAATCAAGATCTTTGAGTGATCAAATCCTTTTATTGATAAGTACGGAGCATGAGATTCATACATGGCAACGGAGATCTCTGTCCCAGCATTGGCAACAGCTGAGGCTCTGTGAGAATTAAGAGCATTTAGCTCTTTCCTCAAGAAATTGCAGTGAAGGGCATCAACTCTTCTCTTGTTTTGCATTTTCTTCTCCTGATAATTAGAGACAGACACAAAAAGTTTGTTCTTACTTTCTTATTCCAGGAGAAATATTGAGAGGCTAGAGGCAGGCAAAAGGAAAAGGACTTCAGAAATCCGGGAGATGGAAAATGAGGGGGAAATCTCAAGTACAACACCTAATCCTGAAACAAAACAGTGGGATTCTTCAGGATTAGTGGTTATTTGTGTGTCTCACACCAAGATATCCCTTCTGCTGAGGGACTTTCCTCAGGTGGTTCAGTGAAACTGCTGATCTCCATACAGTCTGCAACATACTGAGGCAATCACATCTCCCACTGGGTACAGCCTACTGAAAAACAGGCTTGTGATAAATACTCACACTCATCTTCATTATCTTGTATCGGGCAATGCAAAATAAATAATCATAATTATTATTAATAAATATTAACAAAGAAATTAAAAAGTTAACAGGGATCATGTTTGTCTGAGTCCTTTAGCTGTTCTGTGCAGACCCTCCTTTTATATACTTTCCTCAAAATGTGTCAGAAGAAGATGCAGCTTCTTACCTGTCCCTGTACAGCTTGCCCTTCAGGCAGCACAGCCTCACGCGTGCAAAGCAGCGCTCACCCAGCAGAGCAAGGCAGCAGAACAGACTGACTGGCTCAATACCTATTTAAAAACAAAACAAAACAAGCTGATCTATTTAGTTGTCATGAGTTTCAACATCTGGACAGTTTTATCTTTTTCATACTTCATTGACTTTTATACAGTAGCAAAATAATACAGGAAAAAATGCACAAAAACTGGAACTTGGTACATAAACAGAACAGAAAATAGTCACGGATGAGGACAGCTGTGGATACCACCTTCTACTGATGGTCGCTTTAGACTGAACTCTACTTCCATTTTGGCATGGACTCAAAATCCAGCAAATACAGAAGAGAATTTTCCTGGTTCCAGGAAACCCACCGGTTAGAGCAGGTTTGTGTGTAATTCAGATCCGGCTTTCTCCTTTAAATAATATCAGTAAGCCGAAAATGTCCCAATTTAAAAAGATTCCAGAATGAAAGTTTCATTCTGCATTGGGTAGCAGGGATCTCAGACCCTTTGTTATATTTGTTGGTGCTTTCTCAATCCACATGCCTCAAAATTACCTGGGAAAGCATTGGCATCAGGCATTATCTGTCCAAACTGGAAGAACTCCAAGTCCTATCAAACATATAGCACTGGCTGCACCTAGTATTTTGTGACTGTATTTATAGAACAGGGATATGGAAACTTTTAATAAAGAAAAAAACATCCTCTTATTATAGCTCGACCAATTCAGAAATTACAGAGTCTCTACTCACACTGCTTGGAGGGTTGTCTGATGTGGCTTAAGAGAAAATGCCTGGAACTGAATTCTTTAGTCACAGTTCTCTCATTTATTTTTTCTTCCTCCAGCTTGCTTCCCCAGGGGACAGGATGTAATGACATAGGACACCCAGCTGAGCTGGGCTGGGCTTGCCTGGGATGATGAGACTAGTTGCCAGAAGCTTGGACGACTGCAGCAGTTTCCCAGGAGAGTCCTGTGCATGGATGCCACGGCGTGAGGCACTGCCTGGATGAGGCTTCTCCAGAACAGAGCACAGCATCACGGCCCGCCTTGTTCAGGAGAAATGAATCCACGAATGTTGGAAGGGATGCAGAAAAAGATATTAGGAATCTATGTTGCAAGAGAAGCCTAAGACAGCTAAGCTTGTTTTGTCTAAAAAAAGTCTGGGAGGGCATACGATCTCTTTTTTGTAAAAACACTGGAAAGAAACACAAAGAAAGGGAAAGAGCAGTTCAAGCAACGGGACAACGTTGGCACAAGAACATATGGCTGTGAACCAGGCACATAATAATTTAGACTGGAGTTAGACAATTATTTCTCCTGATCAATAAAGTAATGCTGTGTAAGAGACTTCCAGGCAGGAAGAGTGGCTGCAAGAGGCCTGATCAGCTTTAAGATGGAACTTGATAAATCTGATACACAGATAACGGGACAAGGCCGCCCGCCAGAGCAGACAACTGGGCTCCCGGGTTTAGAAGATCCCTCCAAGCACCAAGCTCCCAGACAAAGGCGGCAGTAGCTTCTCATGCTACTAATGCTGGCTAAACAGTATGAGTCCACTAAACTCTGTGCAGTATTTGGCCTAGAAATGTACACTTAGTTCAGGTCTCAGCTTAAAAACATTGTTATTTCAAAGTGCCATATATAAAAGGCCCTTTGCATCGAGAAGAAGCCTGAATGGCACATTAGTGTTGAGACAGAATTATCTCAGATTTTCTGCATTTGTATAATCCCTTATTTTCAGATACTTAAATGACCCTGTTATTGTAGTTTATCCTCCCATTATTATTTTGCAAGGTTCTAGTAACTACCCCCATTATTTTGTGGCTTTAATATAAAACATTTAAAACCTTTTCTACAAAGGGGTTAATCTTTAATTAATAACACATACTGTAACGCCCAGAACTACTCCATATGAAAGATCTTTTAACTCAGGGATAGATTACCCCACTCAGAATTTGGATCCTCTCCCTGAAACACTGGAATGGAGAAACAGCTAGGCCAGCTGTCCCAGTGTTGTTCAACCCCTGGCTCAAGGATACTTGATGACTCTCCAGAAGAAGGAGACATTTTCAATTATTTTTTTTTAAATTACATTCCCATTCAGTTGTCCTAGCTACTTCAGTAGCCTTACAATCCCCCAATACCTGCTTGATAGAGCAAAGCAGCTTCAAATCTCGTGAGGCTTGAAAAGCCAAGGCGATGTAAGGCAGGACACTGTTCATTACAATGGCTTCCTGATAAGCACGCTGGTCAGTCCTGAACAGGCACCACAATTCCTCTCCTAAGGAAGATTTTGGATGTTTTGGGTTGGGTTTGTTGGTTTTGGTTCTTTTTTTTCCTGGAACTGGAACAAACTATTGGAGAGAAGAGGTTTAGCATGTGAAAAATATCTTTTGCAAAGCTTCAATGTCAGATGAGTCACAGATCTGGACCTTCTCCACAGCCCAATCCAATGGCTCTGCTGTGCTCTGGGGTGGCCAGTGGCCAGGTACTCCCGGCTGGACCAAGACTGGGGGCTGTGTTGGTAGCCCAGGATGCTGACTGCCTGTCACGGCAGCTGGTCCCCATGGGCTGACAGACAGGGGAGCATGTTAGAAGAAAAATCAACCTGTTGGGGTTTGTTGCATGTTTTCCTGGAATTAATGTTTTCACAACAGGTTGCTTTGTTGGAACTTTGTTTCCGTGGGGAACTTTTTAATGAGAAGATCACTGACGAGCCCCAGTAGTACTGCTGACTGTTGCCAGTACAGACCAGAACTGAGGTTATTTCTCAGGTCCGAGCTTCTCTCTGCCTGCACCGTTCGAGTCTCTCTCAAACAGAACCTTAACATTGGCATTCAGAATGCCTTTGTTTAAGAAAAATTACAGCAATTGCTGAGATATATATTACTGATAGAAATGAACTTAACTCTATTTCAGTGCAGCTTTTTGGGATATTTGCTGGGAAGCATAGTACTGTCCAGGGACCCCTAAACTAAAGCTTGCATAGGGCCTAGATGGCTGAATGCAGAGTCATCTCAGCAGCATGATAGCAGCTAAGAGCTCTACGGTAATTTAACAAAACAATAGCAGCTTCCTTAGAATAGCTCTTTTCTAGTAAGCCAGAAAGTCTGTTTGGCACAGTGCCATCCCAAGGGCTATGCCTCGCCATGTTTGGCCAGATTACAGTTCGTCTCTGCTCTGCTCTGTTATTTTTAACGAGAGGATACGGGTCCCACTCCCAGAGCTGGCCGCTCATCTTTTTTGTTCCATTTTCTACTAACGTTTTACTTCCTGAACCTTCTGTACTTCCCGGTGCTGCCGTTCAGATGCCCAGTCACCGCAGGTTTTGCAGGGAACTTGCAAAGTTCCGCTCCTTTGTAGCCCAAGGCACCACGACAGAAGTTCCGCGGGTCCAGCCCCCGCCCCAAGCCGCCCCTTCCCCCCCCCGCTCCCGGCCCGGCCAGCGCAGCGCTGGGGGGCTCGGGGGAAGAGAAGAGCTGCGGTGTTGTCACACTCCCACCTGCTGGCAAGTGCTGCTGCACCCGCGCTCCCCGGGACAATTCCCGGAGCACACCCGGTTCTCGGGCTCCTGAACTTGATCTCGCGGTTTCAGGGGGAAGTCCCGAGAAATGTCATTGCTGTACCCAGGTGTTGCTCACGCAGCACCCTCGGGCTGCTGGTTTCTTGCTGATCCTGCTCTTTCAATAGGCCACCCTGAACAACAGCATCGAATCTCACCATCCCTTTTTTCCACAAATCGGCTGCCCACCCCGCACAGAGCTCGGCCCAAACCGTCCGTCTGTCCTCTACAGACCCGCAGCAGGCAGGGATAAACCTGTATCTGAGCAGAGGTGTTGAAGTACTGCCCCAGCAGAAACTGTTGCTGCCTGGAGCTCAGCTCTCCCTTCCCAGGGTTCAGCAGACACCCGGGCTACGGATCCAACCTTCCAAGGTGACGGGTTCTTTTGGGCAAACTCCAGCTGCGGCCACGGTGCCTGCCCTGGGGAACAGAGCCCTTCGGCCGCTGGCTGGCAAACCAACACCACCTGGCTTCAGAAGGCAAAAGCAGATACTAGGAAACACCCTCAGCTGAAGAAGTCTCCTTACCTAACACAGTACTCTCAAAAGAGTTCTACCTCTGCTCTTCTTTTCAGACTTTGCCCCAGAAGTTGTAGGAAACATATGAAGCTACAGACACTGTAACATTTTAACCATTACAAAGTTCTGAAGGTTTAAGAATGCTGTGCCTTACTCTGACACTAAGCAGGCCTTGAGAAACCAGAGAAGAGGGGGTGCATGAAAATGCTCCCCCCCAATACATAAATGAAGAACATTCCACCAAAAACAAGTGTCACAGTAGGACAAAACATGAGATCAGATTCTGCTCCCCCAACTTGTCACTGTGAATACACAGTTGCAGAGATCTCACATTTGCTACCGAGATGAGGCATGTGAGTAGTAGCCTTAAACACTTCCTCTCTAAAATTCACCCTTTGCTTTTTGTTTGCGAGTTAGTAGATTCTTAAAACTGAAAGTGCAAAAGAAGTGTTAACTCTCCCACCAGCTAAAATATGTGGTGAAAACATGCAATAGCGCAGAGCTGTAACCTCAACATTCCTTGGAAGGAAAGTAGAGAATTCTTTGCAAAAACTATTGACATTTTGTTTCAGCTCATTTTGCAACTTGGCAACTTTTCTTCATCCTTCATCCAAGAATCACAGCCCACTACTTGGGGATTGTAGTGAAGTATGGGACAACTACTATTTAGCAGTTCTTTATGTAAAGTATTTCTAAAACTGATGGACTGCCTTTTGCATAAACCATGGAGGAAGGTTTCCACTTGTGGAAGGTTTCCACCCTTTACAAAGGTGAATCCCTTTTCGAATTCCCAGAGATTGGTTGTACAGGAGTGGAGAAAGGAAACAACACTTCACATTCGAAATGCTGTACTGACCTTAGCTACAATGCATTCTAAACACATTAACAGATCACTTTCTCTGTCACTTGTACTAGATTATGCCAAACAAATTACTTAAAATTCTAGACTGAACCTCTCATGTATATCTTTTGTTCCCCCTCTTGAACAACTCTTCCATTAAATTACTTCACTGATGCTTATGTTATTTTACCGTTGCATTCGGCTAATCTCACAATGCTCATCCTTGCCTGCTACGAAAACCATGTCTGCAGCCCTTCACACAAGAAGCAAAACATCAGGTACAGGGAAGTGTTGTTAAGCCCTTTCACTGTGTCCTACAGGGTCAGAAACCAACACCCAACCTCCCTTCTGAAATCCCCCCTTTTTTCTGTCCCATCAAACATTCCTTCCAGCCAGCCATATCACCATTCAAGTCCATAAACTTGTCATCCAAACCTGCTAACCCCTGCTTTGGCTTGTCCAGATGACCCTCTGGGTCACCCAAACTGCCATGGGCAGTCTTCTTGATTCTTCCTCTTACCATTCCCAACTTTAACCCTCTCATCAAAAGCTTTCACAGCCTAGCAAAAGGCTGATCTTCTACTTCTCTTCCTGCACTTTCACACTGCCTCCCATGTTACCCCAGAAAAATCTTCCTCTTGCAAGTCACCAAGCCCACTGCTGCTGCACTACTGAGCTCCCCTTCCAAAGCACGTCCTTCCCTAACGCACCCTGGTAGCTCCAACCCCGTCACAGAGGTAAGCAGCGAGGCCTATGACACCATGTTTACTTGGTTGTTTCTGTTCATTTGCTCCAGATCCTGCCGCTGTTCGGGCTCACTTACCTGTCACACATCTTATTTCAGGCTGGAACCCCCCATGGATGGGGCTGACATTTTCCTGATGTATGTGTTTCCTCTCACATGCATATACACAGGGGGTGGAATTTAAATCAAACCAAATCAGAAAAAGCTCCTCATTGCCTTAAGTTTGATAACCTTTTTTATAGGCAGCAACGATACACTGACAACCATTTTTCCAACCTTTACTTTAGAGAAGGGTCGTGAAGAGTTCCACTTGTTTGAAAACACAAAAGGGCCCCAAATTTCCATCATCTGCCCTTCCTTCATATCCGTGAACCTGGCCTTACCCCCCACTTAAGATACCTTGGTGAACAGCTCACACACAGGCATAGAGGCCTTGGTGATAAGCGAGGAAAAGAGTTACTGAATGGGCAGCAGAGATGTGGCCCATCCCTGTCCCTGCCGGGGGAGCAGCAAACCTGCTCAGACCCCTGCAGCCGTCCTGCTCCTCTGCCTCCCCACACCAGAGCAAGGCTGCACCTGTCCTGGTTCTGCCAAACAGCCATTCTGTAAACTTCCTCATACTCACGGTCTAAAGATGATCTTGTCAGAGGTGAGAAGCTATTATCACCCCAAGAACTGCACAAGTCATTTGATCTTTCTGTCACACAGAAAAGGTGTGAACACACAGCCTGGTGTTCAAGCTTTGAACATCGGATGCTCAGTGCTCTCGTCCACACTTGACTTAGACCAAGATCTACAAGAAGCAATGTTTCTGAAATTGCCAATTATTTCTTCTCGGGCCTGTAAAGGTTCTACCATGCACAAACCGTAACTCTGCACACGGGTCAAGCAGAACACACACCCACAGAAAACCACAGAGCAAAGCAGAGAAATCAGACAGGCCCCTGTGCCACCCCCCAGCAAATGCTACAAAACTTTCACCAGCTCAGTGACCCCCTGGCCTCTCACTCTAACAGGCACTAACCACTAAAGCTCTCACCTTTCTCCTCTCGGCAGGTGACAAACACTCTTCCAAGTTCAGAGCCACTACTGCTGCTCCCCAGCTGAAAGATGTTACTTCTGTTTCACACCTGTGCCTTAGAACTATTTCCCCCCAGCTGTTTGCTCTCATAAATCACAGCTTCCATTAATCTCACTTCTTCCCAACAACACGGACGTCAGCAATTTAACTCCTGTGTCAGATCACTCTGTTTGTCTGCTCCTCAGCCAAAAGCAGCAGCAAAGAGAACTTGCTGGAGCTGCACGAAACCAGGCAGCTGCCAGGGAGGTTATGGACGAGGGGTCTGGGGCAAGCTTCCCGGTATTGAGCAAGGGAGAGAGAGCTGATAGCTGCTGGGTGGGTGACAACCTACAGCTGTTGAAGAATTGACAGTGTGTTGGTGTTCATTTCCTAAGAAGATGGAAAAGGAAATTCAAAGTGCTGGCGGCAAGTCCGGGTGCGGTGTTGAAGTGGCTGCTGGGTGGTCCCGCAAGGACTGGCTAAGGATGGGCTTTCATGGGGGTCTCTTAGGAAAAAGTAAGGGAGCATGGTATCAGCGTTGGGCCCTTTGCTACCTGATGCTTCAGATATTTTTTCCTGGTGGTAAGAGGACTGTTTAATAGCAGGATTTAAGATATCCCATTTGTCTTTCCCATATCAAGGAACACAGAGGCTATATTTTAAGAGCTTTTTAGTAAAGATTCATTTGAGCTACGATACTAAAAGGTTTTTAATTTACTCCACCAGTTACATGGACCTCCACTTTTCATGTGGTTCACTAGGGACACCAGATAAAGCAGGGCTACATCTACTGGGTTTTCTCATATATGACTTCTGGTGCAAGATCTCTCATTTCTTCTGCTTTTATGTGTACAATCTGCCTATTTTAACACATTTACTTCAAGACAGAGGTTAATCTCTCAAGCTTTCTGTGCATAGCCTAAAGCTCTGGTAAAGTACAAGGGTCTTTTCATAAAGGAGAATGAGACCCAGCTGGGAAGCTTCAAATTTCAGCCCCTCTCCAAACTTAGTGCATTAGACTGGAGTTCACAGTTCCTAAATTCCACTTTTGTATTTGGATGCCGTCAGTTTACAGCTGCTCTGTTCTTGGGGACAACTCTTTTTTTGTTGCCAGCAGCTCTGACATTAGATGCCAATTTAAGACCTTTGGGCTTCAAAACAGTGACCTTGTCTTTCACTTAGCTATTGAAGAGTGAACGATTGTCCTAAGAGGAAGTAAAGGAACTGAAATACATTGCTAACAGTGACATCTATTTGTGTGGGGAGACAGCTCCAGTGAGTGAGACAAACTCTATATCAGCTTCCTGTGCTTGAAAGAAATACGCATTTTAGAGAAGAAGCGGATGAACTTCAAATTTACTGCTCTTCAGTTTTACCTTCTTTTGACAAACACTCATTCCTGACTGACAAGCCTTGCAGACTTTGGGAAAATAAAGTACCAAGTACTTTACCTACGAACAATACATAACCAGTGTATAATTAAGGTTGAGACTGGTTTCTTATTTTTGAATTTGTCTTTATTCTGCTAAGAACAGAGCAACTTAAGGAATCCATGCTATCAGCTGAGAGTTCCCCCAACTCATCCCTCATGCTGTGCTCACCAACACAGAGTGAGTTACTCAACATCCTGTTTGCAGCATATGAGCGAGTAAAAGTTAAAAAACAAGTAATCAAAAAATGGGTAAACAGCACTACAGACTTAACAAATGTTTGTTTGTATAAACAACATCCAAACCAAGCACTGAATTGTCTTTTGCATTTTTCAGACACTGCACTCTCCAATAACCTCAGAACAGCTGAATGTGTGAGGCATATATTAGGGAAAATCTGTGTTGCAAATACTAAGCAGTATTTTCCTTGCAAAGTTGTTCTTAAGCACTGCATTCAAACAGTTCATGTTTTTAAATGAGAGCAGATTAAAAAAACCACCCCACAACCCAACCCCTCCCACACACACAGGAACCATTTCAAATACATTGCTGAATTCTACACATCAGACTATTCCTAAACGAGATACTAATTGACCATACTAATTGGAAACTCATTTCAGATGATAAATACATGGCTGATAGCTGCAAACTACTGACAGATGATTTGACAAAAAGCTGACCTTTCATTTCCTGAGTTTGTGAATCACTACAACAAATAAACGTTTGGTCTGTGATCACAAAGGTCTTCAGCAAGAGGATTCAATATCTTACCCACTCTAAATACTTGGATAAACCCCAGAGAATGGATCAACACGTGACTGTATTCGGATTGGTTTTGACCTGCTGCCACTAGACCGTGGCCAGTTACCCCAGCTGTAACCTCACCTGCATTAATCAAAAAACAACATTAAGAATTGCTGAATGCTCATCTTTCAGCTTTTGCTGATATTTTGGGTAAGCTGTTTTCCAGGGAGATTTGGCTTTTCAAGTCTTACTTTTTGATCTCTGTATGATCTTTTAAACAGGGAACGATTAAGCCTTTGATGTGGATTCTTGCAAAAACAGAAGCAATGAACTACAGAGCATCTAACTGCAACCAAGGAGGTGGGAGCCAGGGCTGAAGTAACGCAAAGTATCCTTCCCAAAAGGAGGGGGGGAACAGAAAGGAGAAACTCAAAGGGGAATCCAGAGAGCAAACACCACCACCGCTGTGCAACCCAGGAAGCAACAGAGGTTATAAAAGCCAGTCCGAAAAAAATGAAACCCTTAGTGTGTATTGGAGAGCTTGGTATGTGGTCTGGTACCTTTCATTTGAAAGCTGCTGTAGAGCTATGCTGTGGGGAGGAGAATGGCAAGAAAAAGAAAGGGTAGGAGAGCACTGAAGAAATGTGACACGAATGCGACTAGGAGAGGAGCACTGCTAGACCTTATTCTCACGAATAAGGAGGGGCTGGTTGAAGAGGTAAAGGTTGAGGGCAGCCTTGGTTGCAGTGACCATGAGGTGGTGGAGTTCAGGATCTCATGTGGCCGTAATAGAAACCCGAGCAGAATAGCAACGCTGGATTTCAGTAGGGCCAACTT